>BMAU01000736.1:0-247531 GCA_019973935.1 Trichonephila clavipes | reverse complement strand
TTTCTATTATATTGTATGTGAATAGTATTGTATTTTATATGTTTAGTATTTTGAAGTCCATGTTTTGGCAAGGAATAAGACGTGACACAAAGACGATTATATCGTCTAGACGCTGGAAATGTAACATGATCATTCGAACGGCAGATGTCGTGAACAGAAGGCTTTTTGAATCCTCTACAGCCTGGGTGGGCATTACGTCGATCGCGATCATACGGTGGACCACCATGACATTTTGTGGTGATCACCTGAAAAATTTTAGCAATTAGGAATTATATATAGAAATATTCAAGATTGGCTGAAGTATGCAAACTAAGTCTTCTACTGACTATAATAAAAAAAAACTAACTTTAGATGAAAACTTTTTTATTTTTTTACGTATTTTGAATTGTTTGATAATAAATGCATCGTTTGATATTATTATATTTGCGGTTATTATTATTATGCTTGTATTTTAGGTTTTGATTTAATGCTATGCAGTACATATTCTCTCTCTGTCTCTCCTAATTTATTATTAATTTATTGTAAATATTGCAGACCTTTTCCAACCTCACATCACCTACGACACTGGGTATTGGTGCACAAGAATTTTTCAAAAGGAGTGGTGGGGTCGAAAGTCTATCATTTTTGTATCATACCCCAATGCGCATTCAAACATTTTTTTCTATTTTGTATATTGTCGGGAACAAAAAACAGTAAAAAAAAAACTAAATAAATAATCAGCATTAAATAATAAAAAAGAAATATTAATAACAAATACTAAATTAAATATTACGTACTGTATACATGGGGTTGTAATCAATCAGAAAAAAAAGTTAAGGCCTATAGAGAAGCGTCCGGACCAGTGGACCCCCTCCCCTCCTTGTGTGCGTCACTGACATTGGTTGGTCCGGAGCAGCTTGAAAAAATTAGATGTAGCCTGCACCCTGGAAAAGTCTGCCCACCCATACTCTACAGCAGGGGTGACCAATACGCGGCCCAAGGCCTCTTTTAATTTTTTTTAAATTTCAGGTTTTTGAAGTTTTTTTTTCATTTTGAAAGGGAAATTTATATATATACTAGAGGACCCGACAGACATTGTCCTGTACACACATCTTAATTTCATAAATTTCAAATTTTTATGAATAAGCTTTAAAAATCTGGACCGTTTGGAGTAAAATTTGTATTAAAAAGTTATTACAATGTCTAACGTCATTACATGTACGGTTATCACAATTCAATCAATCGTTAGGGTGTGAGTTTGTGTATACTATGAGCGAAGTTAAATGTAAAGGCTGCGTGAATAAAAACTTAAACTTGTTTTAATTAAAGGTGAAAAAGTTGACTCAAACTATTTTATAACAGGTATATTTATTAAATTGTACATAAACTTAATTTATTATAATGTCGTTAGATGTACAATATTTTTGGTTAATCCTTGAGAGGTATAAACAAATAAGTTCGATGGTTTTTCAACTCTGGAACACGCAACATATAATTGGCCGTGAGAAAAGCAAGGATTTTCTAAATTTAAGCCACAAATCTTCATTGTTTGACCTTGTGACTTATTAATAGCCACATAGCAAATGCCAAGCTAATTGGAAATTGTAAACGTTTAAATGGTATAGGTGAATCTGAAGGAATCATTGGGATCCGTGGTAGAAGTACAACTTCACCTTGAAATTTTCCAATTAAAATAGTGGCTTCAAGAATGTTGCCCATGATTTTTTTATGACTAATCGCGTGCCATTTCACAATTTCGGTGTGTTCAAATTTCGAAGCAAAATTATGGGCGAGCTAATCTTCAATCACAAATTATGTGGCGGCATTCCCGGTAAATCCAGTGAATTTAAAATCTCTACAGGATAATTGACTACTTCATCAGGATCAACAACAGTGTCAATAGATTTGAATGTAATTTCATTACCAGGCAACGACTGTTGTAATTTGAAATTGATGGCGTCAACATCCAAATTTTTTGCCGCTAAACTAGCTCGCTCCCGTAGCCATGCATTATCAGTATAATTATGTCGTAAATCTGGAAAGATATTTTTTTATTAATTCATCTTAGATAGCCACAATGTTGCAAAAATTTTCTGGGAGTTGAATACATTGTTTATCTTCATACAATTGAATTCTACCATTGTCTAGCAATTGTTCAGAAAACCTCGACGTTAATGGATCATTTTGAAATTGAACACGCATATTAATGGTAAGACATAATTTACTAATACTTCGCCATAGATGAGATTCTTTCAAACATGCGTTTATTTCATCCGCATATGTCGCACGGGGAATGTTCGTCTGAAATCACCAGGCAGCAACAGTAGAGCACCACCGAAAAGCCTGGTATTATTTTTGATATCTTTCAGGGTCCTGTGCAGAGCTTCAAGCGCATGCTTGTGGGCCATTGTACATTCATCCCAGAGGATAATTTTCTCAAAACTTCAGCCATGCTTCTTTATATTACACATTGCGTCGGGATTTGTACGGACATTCAAAGGTACTTTAAGTGCTGAATGCGCCACCATCAATCGCTGCAATTGCCAATGCAATAGGATTTTGGGTTTGGCTGAAAATCAATTTTCGACGCCAACTTACGTCTTTTCAATTCCTACTATTAGCGCACGATCTCTACACATATTTTAATTGTTTGTTTGTTTCTTTATTTATTTATCTTTGTGGAATTTTCAATCGTTAGTAAAAAACATTTTAAAGCGCTCCATTGAGCTGAAATGTAATGTACATGATTTTTTTGGATGACAATACAATAATTTAATTTTAATTTACAAAAATCAATTGATTAAAACTAATTATTTAAAAAATTACAAATACAGGCACGCTCCTTTTCTGGAGTGCCCAAAAAGCAACATGCAGTCGGAGATGTTTTTTGAAGTTTAAAAAAATATTCAGGACGGCTAACATAAAGGACAATGCATACTTAATCGTTTGCGAATGACAGTACAATCAATTTCAACAATGAGTTACGAAAGATCAATTCAAAAGGAACACCGTAATTTTCAAGAAAATGGTGGCTGTAATATTTTAAACATTATTTGATCATTGCATTATTATATTATATAAACATTGTTATATTATCTATGTCTGTATGCATGGAAAATAATGAAAACAACAATAATAATAATTCATTCTGTTTTAAATTTTCACTCGATAAATGTTTTTTTGTTTCCAAATAGGATATAAATGTACATATTTTTATGTGCGACCCGCGAGATTATAATGTTTTAACTAAGTGGCCCGCAAGATCATTTGGGTTGGATACCCCTGCCCTACAGCATTGCTCCTCATCCTTTTTATTGCCACGTACTGGTCAAAATTCTAAAGTTTTACCATGATCCACTGAAAGAAAACGTTGCTTGTTTGAGTTTTAGATTGTTTTGGTTTAATAATTTTAATTTAATTGGATTTAAATGTATTTTCAGAATAACTGCAGATAAACCAAAAAAATTAATGTAAAATGATTTAACACGATTATAAGGGGATTTCCATGGAAAGTTTCGCAAACCTTAAAGAAATTAATTCACCACAGTAAATAACATGAAAGAAAATTTTGTTCCTCGGGAGTTCGGTACCATACGATCCAAGGGCCGCTATCGAAACGGCCCAGGGTTTGGGGACTCCTTCTCTACTGTACCAAAGCATAGTTAGACGCTTAAAATGTGAAGATACCCGACTTTTTGCGAAACCACTTGATCTTTTTAAGACAGTGCAAATCAAAGGTACTCTGCAACGCATTGCTGTGCTCAACCGCTTCAGGACCAGCGGAAGGAGAAATAAGCATTTCCGCACGTTCCGATAGTATACTCACGCACGGGACCGGACGAATTTTCCCGCTAAGCTTAATTTCATTTAAAAATTCTTATAAAATCTTTAATGCTATCAAATAATCTAAAGTTCTCAATTTACTATCATTAATAATACCTGAAAATATACAATACAAAAAATTTCGCAAATTTTTTTAAAAAAAGTAACGAATTTTAAAGAAAATGCTTTTATTTAAAAAAAATATAATTTTTTTTTTTGCCATGATGAGTGAAATAAAATATACACAAAACTTACAAAATACTATTTTTCAAATCCCGAACACGATGAATTAACTTTCTCATAATCTTTTCGTGGCTTCAATTGATACAAATCTTTTTAAGAACAGCTAATACATCGTTTTTATTTTTAATTAAACGTTATATTGTAGATCTAATAAAAAAAAACTTGGAGCCGAAAACACATATGTTCTGTGAAACATTATTAAAAAAAACAAACTTAAACCGCCATTTAGTGCCTGTAAAAATTAATATGAAAACGTTACAAACTCAGATCACACCGGTGTGATCATCGGCCCCAGAGCAGGGAAAGAACAATCACATATATGATACCGTGGGCCCTGGAGGGAGGAACACTTGATCGCATAAGTGCAATCATGGTTCTGAACGGGTTAAGGCACATTTTTCTTTAGACATGTTGCAAACGTTTTATACATATGCTGTTTTGCCATTCCTATTCTCTAAAAAAAGTTTCATTTGACAGTTATTTATTTCATTTATTTCCTTCTTTTTTACTCTTCCTCCCTCGTGGACCTCTTTTGTAAAGTTTTTCTTCGTCGTAAGAATGATTTATGCTTAAAAAGCACAAACATTTTTTTTTGGCATCCAGGTCGATTGCACAGAACGATAATTTTCTTCTCCGATCCTCCCACATCTCTTTGGGGATCGCTTTCCACAAAGCAAGTTCTTTGTGGAACTCAACAAAAAAACAAGGTTGCCGAATTTCCAGTCTTTTAGTCTGATAACTGAAAAAACGAATTTTTGTCTATAGCATCCCCGCAACAATCCTTGGACAGAACCTTCCCAAAAGCCGTTCTTAGCGAATCTCTTTTGAACAAAGGAAGCATAGCAATCCAATTTTAAGTCTGTAGCTGTAATAGCTGAAAAAAGGGTTTTATCTACAGTGCGTCTGGGTGTGGTCATCAAAAGGTTCATTGTAGCATTTAGTCTTTCTAAACTCTTTTTTTTTATGCATCAATGGTTCATCTTGTATGAAACTAATTTTTCAATATTTTTTAATCTGATCTAGTAAGTCTAAATCCATCAAGCAATGCTTCATTTTTAAGAATTTTTTTAACAACGCGAGACAAAAGCAGCAACGCACATGGATACAGAACAGAACTCTGATTATTTAATTTCTAAGAAGCATATTCTGCGCATGCGCATACAGTAATTCATGGTCCAGCAAAAAGTTTTCTTTAGTTTTGATAAGCTGGAACAGCTTCCATAAGACCCCACAAACCCTTTGGAAGTCAAATTTTGCAAAACTCTTTCTTGGTGAGTCAATGTATAAAAAAAGAAACATATCTGCTCAGTTTAGGGAGTGTATGTTTCATAGCTCGATACTTTTTTTTCGTTAACACCCCCGTAACAATCCGCAATACTTCTTTTGGATGCCGAATTCCACTTGTACCATTCTCAGTTAACCCCTACTCAATAACATAAAAATATTCGACAAATTTCAGATCTGCAAAACTTTAAATGACACCCAGGCACCTTCCCTTTGTGAGTAGAGGAGGAGTTCTTAGTGGATATCAGCTCAGCAAAAGAAACAGGCCTCCAGAATGTCCAGTCTGTACGTTTTGTAGTTCTGGAGATCTTGTGAAGAGTGACTGAGTTGCTTTTCTCTTATATACACTCATGTCCATAAATTAAAGATAATTCAGAATCACACAGAAATTTAACTCTAAAATAAAAATTTCACCTGTAGAATAAGCACACGCATCTTGAAGAAGAATATGCAAATTACAGGAAACCATCAGATGGCGCAGATAATACGTCACAATGACAAGAGTGTGAGAAAAGGGTATATAAAGAATGATGGCAAAGAAGTAAAATTGTTCACAAGCGCTTTAAAAGCCTTTCAGTGCAATAACCGCATAGTTATGCACAAAGGAAGCATTTGGATGATTTTTTACGTGGTAGAATTATTGGATGACTGGAATGCGAACATACCCAGCTGGAAGTATCCGAAGAACTTGGAATCGCTCAGTGTCATCCCCAGGCTTTGACAACGATTCCAAGATGCTGGTAATGTGAGTAGATGTTACAGCACAGGTTGCCCCCGAGTTACAATGCCGAATGAGGTCCGGTATTTGGCAGTTACTGCCGAAAGAAACAGACGGAGCACAGCATCAGAACTGTCTCGTCAGCTCTCTTCAGCTACCGGTATGACAGTTTCAAGGCAGACCGTGTACTGAGCACATTGGTCTATATGCTCGTTAGCCTGTCAGATGTGTTTCACTTACCTCAACTCACTGTCGCCTGCGATTAACCTGGAGTAGAGGGAATGCATTGTGGACACCACAACAGTGGTCTTGTGTGATGTTTTCCGACGAGTCCAGGTTTAGTTTGCAGTCTGATTCTTGCCGGACATTAATATGGAGAGCTCCAGGTACCCGTTACCACCAAGAGAACACCGTTGAACGACACCATTACGGTGGTGCAGGATGGCTCGTTTGGGGAGGAATTTTTCTTGGTTCCAGAACTCACCTGCATGTTCAGAGCGTAACGATGACAGGTCACATCTATCGGGATGTCATTCTGGAACAACATTTACGTTTGTTTCGGTGCGCCTTGGATGCTGAATTTCTGTTTATGGATGACAACGTCCGTCCTCACCGTGCAAACATTGTAGACGAATGCCTTCAATCGGAGGATATAAACCCGTATGGATTGGCCAGCATACTCACCGGACTTGAATCCAAAGAGCATGTGTGATATGCTTGACCGACGAATTGCAGCCCGTCAAACCCCTCCCACCTGTCTACCGGAATTTCGGAGGGCATTGCTTGATGAGTGGTGTAATATTCCTCAAGATCAGATTGATAATTTGACACTCAGCATGTCTAGCCGTTGTAAAGCCTGTATTGTATTGTCCGGGAGACATACTCCGTATTAACCATCATACTAACCCTGTTATACTGGTTTTTTTTTTGCAAATAGATTTTTTTTAAAAAATTTGCTCCAGGGAGTAAAAATCACAATTTTTATTATGTCAAACATATAGCATCTTTTTTGCTCTTTACCTTTTGTTTAATAAATAGACTTAACAAACAAGTCAAATTTGTTTTGCTTCTGTCTCTCTCTTTGCCTGAACTTCGTTATCCTTATTTTATGGACATGAGTGTATACAGGTAGATGAACACACAGACCAGCTATTCGTACCCTGGTTTGTTTATATACGTCACAGCTATTTTTTTATTATCTTCTCTGCACTTGGATTCGTGATTGCGTTTAGGACAGCGTTTCTCAAACTGTGGGGCGCGTTCCCCTTGAGGGGCGTGATCACTCTACGAGGGGGGTGCGAGCCTATTGAAAAGTCGAAAACAAAAGGTTATTTAAAAAACTTTCTGATATAATAAAATATAGAACACTCCTTTACACTGTTATAATACACTTATAAATAAATCAGTACTGATCAATGTATATTTTATTATTAATTTAACAATACTAAGTAAGAACAAGTTTGATATTTATCAGTGGCCCCATGGGCTTGTATTAACACTTATCTTGATAATTTATATGGTTTATAAATAATTTCTCAACTGCTGATTAACAGTTAAGCGATTTTCTCGCCAATACCACCATTTACCACGTAGACGAGCGTATTTTGATGTTCTTTTTTTGGGGGGGGGAGGAGAAAAGAAATAAATAAGCAAATCCTCTGAAATAAGTAAATCCTTCGCAAACACTGTCAGGGTCCATTTATTGCATTCCAAAGCCTCCGGAATAATTTTATGGATAGCACTGCACAGGAAAATCGTACTTCAGAAAGACGTATATATGCGTCCAGAAATTAATGCTTTGGCTGAGCGAGACGTTTATATACGTCGGTGGCACATAAGAGTTTAAAGTCGCATTGTAGCTTTAGTGTCAATGTATACATTGACATGGAGGATGGAGGGGATCCGCAATGAAAATGATGATTGAAGAGTGGGTCGCGTGTATTGAAAGTTTGAGAAGCACTGGTTTAGGAAGTCTCAGGGGTATCTTTTTGAATATTGAATTTCATCTCGAGCCAACATGAACAGACCATAAGTAAAAAAATGAAACCCCCGAGGCTGTAAAAGTAGCCCTGTATTGCGATCACAAAATATGTATGTGTGAAAAAATTATCAATTGTAATATATTTTCAGCGACATCTTCAAATTTATTTACATTATTGTGTAAGTTTTAACAACGCGAATATAAGTTGTTTTGACATAAGTCATATCAATTTAATATCGTATTTCTTGAAAATGACATTGGTCAAAACAAAATAAGTTATAAATCTGTATTGCTGTCTAAAAAGAGGTACGGACACCTTGGACAATTAATTCTTCCTGAGAAACTACACTCGAAATAACGTACTTTAATAATGAGACTGTTGATCAAAGATTGTGATGGAAATTTCAATTTTTTCAAAGAAGCCCATTTTACACCCGAAAGGTCTTCGAAGGGAGTTTTTAACATGCAATAGTTATTTTTAGAGCATTCCACATAGAATTGATGCCTGGAAACTTCGGTATCCATACCACACACACATATAGCGAATACCTTCTTTTTCCAGATAATCGTCAAAACTAGTACAGCTTTGTATGGTCGGTTGTTATTATCCGTTAAAACGAAATGGTTTCCCAGAGTTCCTCAGAGAACTCTTACCAGAACCATAGACTGAAATAGTTTCCTAATTTGAATAGTATAACATCACTTTTAACAATGATAGATATTTCCATTTTTTTTAAAACATGCGCTTGCAAATTAAACACTGGACTTCAATATATTATAGAGAGACCTGAACATTATCCAACTATTCTTAGAGATTTCCAAAACTTGTGGTACTGGCATAACTCTGAAAATGTAATGTACAGTATTTTCTCGAATCTAAGCCGCACACCCGATTGATTCTCTATACGTTTTTGAGAAATAAGAAAAGTATGTAAAACTTATCAAAATCTAATACTTAAGAAATTTTTTAAGGAATTTTTAATGAGAAATTATAAGAAGTTAATAACTAATTTATTTTACCAGTATTACAAACTTTTAAATACATACATCAACATGATTACTCTAACAATCAGTATCATGCTTTGAAAATCACTCGTCCCTCCCATTGTCACAGTTAACTTAACTTCAGAATTGGTGCCGGGCATCGTCATTTTCCCGCACAGTGATGTCTTCAATGTCATCCAAAGCATTTGTCATGCAACATTTTTTAATAGAATGTATTATAGAAAAATGTAAAAGAATTATTAAAAACTATTGAACATTAACAAGCAAAAATTGTACCATTTTCATTACACCATCGACGTATATTTTTTCATTAGTGTCGAATTTTCAGTGGCCGCTGATCTGTTTCCGTTTTCTTCTGCATATAAAATTGCCTCCGTTTTCATACTTGCATCCTAGTGAACTCGTCTTGATGCTATTACCTATATCTTCGATGTTTAGGTGATTAAAAGAAAGCGTACACAAAAAATATTTCCTCAATCAGTGCTCCTCAGACTTTTAATACTTGCGACCCACTATTGAATCGTCATTTTCATCGCGCCCCCCTACATACAATAACAATGCATTGAATTCTCAATAATATGATACTTTGATGCTAGATCTACAACAGAATTTAAACCTCTCAAGTTCCACCCGCGAATATAAACGTCTCGCTCAACTAAAACGTTATCGTATATAAACGTCTGTCAAAAGTACGATCTTTTCTGTGCATTGCTATTCATAAAATTATTCCGAAGGCTTTCGAATGCAATAAAAGCACATCGTTTGCGAAGGATTTACTTATTTCAGACGAATTGCCTATTCATTTACTTGTTCTTCCCTTCCTCCAATACATTACATAACCACACTGCTTATTGGAAAGCCTATTGCGTCATTGGGGAGCATATTGCGTCACTTTTAACCAGCAGTTTGTGATAATCCCCCCTGGGGTGATTATCAGCGTGAGCTAGAGCTGTAGGATTAACGGAAGAACTGGAATCATACATACTCTTAATACAGTTTTATTAAGATTTTCAACTTAAAGCTTTAATAAATTATATTTTAATAATTTATGTGAGAGAATCTCCGATGGCAAAACACACAACACACAATATATAGATAATAACAAAGTAACCTAACCCGGACCACTATCAATAACTGACTCTCCTGAACTCAATTCCAATAATATCGCCGATACTAATATAAAATAATCAATCCTACATTGCTGTAGTTTGAAGTAACGATTATAACACCTAAATGAAGCCGTACAATGACTCGAGTGCAATGGTATGTACCTTGATTCGATAGATCTCTTCACATATAAATCCAACTATTCGTCACGTAACGTTATCTACAACTTCTTCACTCTTGAATCACGAACTGTTTACATCCCTCTGATTGCCACCCTGCTTACTCTAACTTCTGATATTTAAAAGCTTCCTAATTTGCATCCTTCTTTCACGCTTCACTTCTTGGATTTGATTGGAAAAGAGTTGCCATTAATTCTGGTTCCGATGAACCCAAAGGACATGTTAAAGTAAAGACGCGTGAGCCCGTCACAAGTTAAGGGATTAATTATAAAAAATACAAATTATTAAGATAATTGATAATTTTTGTATCTAATTTTATATATGACAAGCCCATGGGGCCACGGGAAAAAACTTAAACTTGTCTTTAACTTAGTTTTGCTAAATTATTTATGTGAAATACATTGTGTAGTACTGATATTTTATCAGTATTATATCAGCATAAATGTGTATTCTATTTTTTTATTATTTCAAAAAGTATTTCTTTTTTGCTTACTTTCATTAAATTGTAATTTTTTAAAATAATCTTTTGTTTTCGACATTTCAATACGCTCACGTTCCACTTGTAGAGCTATCACGCTCCCCAAGGGGACGCGCCCCACAGTTTGAGTAACGCTATCGTAAATACTAGCAGATAACGAGGTGTGATACCCTCTGCCTCTCTTCATCTACACCACCTAGATTTGAAGGGATAAAATATTGACCACTCGCACCTTCCTAATAGATATATAAATCTAGTTTATTATTATCTCAATATGTATTAAGCAATGTAAAACACAAGTCTTACTTAGAGGAAAACGACCGGGAGTGATATGACGTAATTAACAATTCTCAGCAAATAGCGCATTAAACTCACCTCCGAATCTTTATCTACTGTCGATTCCTTAACTAGCTAGAGTCACTCTATAATTAAACTTTAAAAACTATCGCTTACCGATATCACACGGCGATCAGCAACCAATCTTTTATCTTCTATATATTATTATTATCATCCAATTTGATTAAGCTTATATTCACTTTCTGGCTTCTAATCGACTTCCATATGGTTACTATAATACTCTCCGGCCTCCAACCGACCTTTTTGAGATTGCAAAAGCTCCAATACATACTATAATCATTCCTAATCTGCATATCGCGTTTTCTTCTTGAGAAGGTTGGAATGAAATGCCATTCTGACCCCAAAGATTCCTCAAGAGGATTAATAGAAGGCGCGATAAAGCCCCATCACAGATGCTTAGAATACTAGAGATCAACTGCGGAATGAGATAAGTCATCCATGCGAGCGGCCAGAATGGACGGTTAATATTTTCCTTTTGAAAGGGGTGGAAACTAAATTTCCCCCATCCAACAAATGTTTTGCCTTCGATTCTAATCAGCAACTGATTTTCAGTAGCCTTCACAGTGGAAAAATAATGCGGCTTACATTCGAATAAATATGCAGGTCTTAAAGAATCCCAAAGTTATGGCTTTCTATTACGGATGTATCCATCAGAATGTAATAAACCACATCTGTGGATTGGAAAACTCTTCGAGATGTTTTGGGTTTAGTCCAATCGGCCGCACGTGCACGCATTATTCGGCAATCGCAGACAATACACTTTTTACACTGACTTCATTAGCAAAGATGCGGATGCAACAGCAAAAGGTGCAGTGCATACTTTGGTCAACGAAAATTAAATAAACCACGCGTGTACAGCGACGCGTTCGAACAGAATGGAATGTCGATCCTCACATCAAAATCTACCCACCAATCGGAAAGAACTTTAAAGAAGACGGGAACTTTGGTATTTCAAACTGTCAAGTATCCTTAAGTTTCCGTCGTTGATCGTGTGCGTAATTCATTTTGTAGGAGTCCTAATAAGTCTATAATACAAGCTAGTAACGGCATTCCACTCTGTTCGAACACTGATTAAAATTTTGTTAATCAAAGTAAGCACTGCAAGTTTTGCTGTGGCGTCCGCATCTTTACTAATGAAGTCAGTGTAAAAAGAGTATCGTCTGCGATTGTCGAATATTGCACGCACGTATGGCCCATTGGACTAGACCAGGGGTAATCAACCTTTTTTTTTTCTGCCGGCCAACATACATACACTGGTGTGCAAAAATTAAGGACGAGACGGTTTTTTCAATATAACTTTGTACAAAAGCTTTCCAAATCAACACATTTAATACCGTAAGATTCCCAATACGTAAAGACATGTGTAATGTAAGCAACACTTACTAAAAGATAAATCAGAGGGATAAAAAGAAGCTTGATTGAAAAAGTAGCATGGAGCGCAATGCGACTGAAGGCCGAAACATCCCTGTGATGGGTGTCCAGCAAGAAACATCCGGTCTTTAGTAGGGGATATGATCTCCCCTGACTGCTAGGCAGGTTTCACAGCGTCAGGCCATGCTGAGAATGAGGGTGTCAATGAGTTGTTGAGGCATTGCTGCCCATTCGTCTTGCAGCGCCAATCGAAGCTCCCGAATCGTTACTGGTGGTAAGGTACGAGCTGCCAAGCGTCTGCCTAGAAATTCCATACATACTCGATGGGATTGAGATCCGGAGATCGTGCCGACCAATCCATACGTTCAATATCCTCACTCTCTAAGAGCAGTTCGGCAGCTACTGTGCGATGACATGGTGCATTGTCGTCCATGAAAAGGAACTGCAGACCCATAGCGCCTCTAAAAGACGCACATATGGAATAAGAATCTCGTTACAATAACGGGTCCCGTTGACTGAACCTGCGTCGAAGATGTGAAGGTCTGTACGACTACCAAGCATGATGCCTCCCCAAACGAGAACACCGCGACCTCCATACCTGTCCCTTTCAATAATGTTCGAGAGATGATTGCGGCTTCCCCGCTCTCTCCAGATGAGTATGCGATGAGAATCGCTACTCAAACTGAATCTGCTCTCATCTGTAAAAAGTACTCGTCCCCATTCATTGTCTCTCCAATTCCGGTGTTCCCGGCACCACAGAGAACGCCTTGTCCGATGAGCCGGTGTTAAAGGTACACAACGTACAGGGCGTCGTGCAAACAGACCACCACCGTGCAGTCTTCTGGCTACGGTAAAACGCGATATCGGTCGTCCAGTCGCCTGCGTTGTGTGTCTAGCGATTTCTCCCGCTGTCTGCCGCCTGTTTCTTCTGGCCTGTAAGACAATGTACCGGTCATCTGCGGGTGTGGTTCCTCGTGGACGACCACTACTGAACCCCCGGATAGCTGTTCCTGTAGTTTGAAATTGTCTCCAAAGTCGTGAAACGATGCTGTGAGCAATTCCGAACTCTGCAGCCACACTTGTCACACTGCGGCCTTCCTCCAACTTCCCAATGATTCGACCTCGGGTAAAAGCATCCAGATGTCATCTAACAGACTGTTTATTCGCCATTTCTCGCTGAGGCAGCAACTCGGTGTGATTTTAACTGCTATACGGCGTGCAATCTCTTTGCCAGTAATACTGATCTTACACCGACAACATGCTTTATACTACTCAGACACTCCCCCATTACGTCTACCTGCATATCTGCACATGTGCTACCGTACATCACCTTACTTAATCGCCTGATTGGTCTTTCTGTCCGCTCTGCCTCTTCGTTCAGCTGATATGCTAATTTTTCGACTTCGTCCTTAATTTTTGCACACCAGTGTATGTTATCTATCTCACGCGGGCCACCACATGAGAATTATGGAGGGAGGGATAAAAGCTTTTAGACCAAGATAACATAGAACATTTTAAATGTGGAAATAGAAATAGTAAAACTCCTGTATTTTATTTTTTTAATTGTTATTTTTTTATAATTTTTTTTTAAATTTTTGGTGCTATTTTTTTCTAAATTGGAAGCATTGAAGAATCTCTCTTTCACAATTTCTTCATCAGTAAACGGTTTCATCTGATTACTAATAATATAACACACTTCATAGGGTATTTTGTTACCGCTGTGAAATTACCAAGGACGAAACACATTTTTGCTGTTGTAAGTATTATTGAAGAAAGCCTATTTATCCTCTCTTGAAAGAGATCTTCAATGAAAAGCGTCATTGAATGTAGGATTCATGTTTATTGTTATTTTTAAGTACAATACTTTCGTGACATATCGAACAATTACCGAACCACGCTTGTTTTTCACTACAAAATAGTTAACTTTCTAATCATTTTAAAAGAATCTATTTTCCTAGAACGTTTTTCGCTTGCAAGATATGAAAGATAGTTAAAAATTAGTCTCACTCATAAAATGAACGCTACTCCACTTTTGCCTACTATCACTAATCAGAAAAAAAAATATCAACTCGCACCTATACGACATCGACAGCAAAAAGCAAAGTTGATCCATCTGAATTTTAACAAATAATTTCCCACCAAAATTTCTTAAATAAATGCATTTCTCAGAGCCATGGGCCCTGACCGAATCCCTTAAAGAGGCCTGGTGGGCTGCAGGCTGAGTATCGCTGGACTAGACCCAAAAACTCTCAGAGGGGTTTCCAATCCACAGATGAAGAGTTCATTACATTTAGATGGGTAGTTCATTAACAATTAGCCGTAACTTTTAGATACTTTAAACCCGAATACCCTCTATAGGTTTATCAGTACTTCATTAATGTAAAGGAAGATGTCTCTTAATTTCATATCTTCACCCAAAATGTAAAGGAACAT
Source organism: Trichonephila clavipes (assembly GCA_019973935.1). NCBI lineage: Eukaryota > Metazoa > Arthropoda > Arachnida > Araneae > Nephilidae > Trichonephila > Trichonephila clavipes. The sequence goes on along the minus strand of BMAU01000736.1, from coordinate 232,574 downwards.
GACAGATAGTGTTAAAATTGGTAACTATTCTTCACTTAAATTCGCGGTTTGATGCTAAATCTTTTTCTATTATCATGATGTATCAGTTCATTCGCTCAGTCAAGCTCGCCATCCTTTATGCATATTCAAATTACCCTCAGAAATTTCAACAAGAGACAAAACAAGAAAAAGTGGCACCCTCTTCGACGTGGAAAAAGTAGAACACTTTCCAACTTAATCATTTTACGCTCGAGAGGGTCTTACCGAAAAGGAGGAAGGAATCACACCCGCACACCCAAACACTCTGCAGCAGAGAACAAAGGCATCTTGTCACTTTTCAAAGGACGGAGGGTTGAGGGTGAGAGACAATTAATGACAGTCACGGAGGCAATTTTCTCTTGGTTGCTTTCGTTCGCGTTTGCCTCAACACAGATTAAAAGGGCGTTCCTGCGTGAACAAGCGCGTGACAAGATATTTTTATTTTGCTTCGTCGCTCAGAGATCTGGTTTTTCAAAAGAAGGTACAACAAAGTTTATTTTTGGAATTTCAATCATCATAGTTTTCTTCATTTTTGAGGGGGTTTATGAAAACAAAATATATGTTTTCATTTATTTGCAATGAGTCATACGCTCTATGTGAATAATTAAACTGATATGCTATTTTTTGTGATGTTGCAAAAGACAAGTCATAACAACAGTTGAAGCAATATTTTATGAATTTCATTCGCACTTAAGGGATGATGAAAAACGGCTATCTTAAAAATAATGAGATTTGATTCATTATTCTAAAAGTTTTAATGAATATTTAATTATTTGAAACTTATATAAATCTTTAAACAGTTATGGATATGCAATGTGATTTATATGAATAAATCTTTAAACCGCTATTGTTTTTATAACACGATACTAAAAAATCGTTATATTTGTTAATACAGTGGTTCTCAAACTTTCACTATTGGCGACCCAGTTTTAAGCCATAGTTTTTATCGCGCCCCCTTATGCAATAATAATGCGCTTAGGTGCTAAAGCTACAGTACGATCTTAATTATAAACCGCACAAACTAACAAGATAAGTATTAAATTTTGTATTTGTTACTTTTAAGTAATATTTATTTTAAGCAAATTACTTTTAAGTTATAGATTATTTATTGTTATTTTTCTTTTCTCTTATTTTTAAATTGGAACAAAATTGCAAAATGTTATTTGATTAAAAATTTATTTTTCCTCCATCTTCCATTTCTAAAAGTATAAATGTCATTAGAAAAAGAATCTAGTCCAGAGGTTCCCAAACTTTTCTAACTGAAGTGAAGTATGATATTTAGAACTTAAGAAAAGCAGGTTAATTAAATTAAAATTTGCTTAATCCATTAAATAACTGGGAAACAAACAAATTCTTTAAAAGTGAGAAATAAATCTGGTGCTTCAATTACAATTTTTCAACATTTGAAATCAATCGCTTTAGGTTTAACCCTAAATCTCCTCAGTTGTAGTGTCCATGCCTTATTTCGCTCATTTCTTTTTTTGTTTGTTTTGTTTTGGAGATGGGCAACCACGATGTAATTCCTTCTCACTAGGAAAAGTAATTAAAAATTTTCTTACGATATTCCAAAATCCGGGATAAATAACAGGTATGTCTTTTTAAAGCTAAAATTGCGGATGTGGTTTTTGTTTTAATAAAATTTATGCTGTTAACTTGTAACTGCAAATAAACCTCATTAAAATTAGTAAATAAATCTATTATATAGATAAAATCTGGTTTCCACTTGACTAAATTTTCTTTCAAATTTAAAATCTTGATTTGGTTTAATCAGAGCCACAATCATAAACCCTCATTTACATCTTATAGACCCCCAAATTATTTTTCAGCTGACGTGGACCCCTGACAGGTTGTCATAGACCTCTGAGGGTCTATATAGACCACTTAAGAAATCACTGGTCTAGTCTATGTTGCACTCTATCCTATCCATCACATTTTTCATTAATATTTAAACCGAGAAGACTTCAAAATATTTTAATCCGGGAGAGCAGGCGCGCACTCGATACTATCGTTAATAGTCACAAGAGGTGACTGAATCATCCCAATGTTTTTTTGGGAAGGTGTTACATTTATTTTTATTGTACAAGAAAATAATCATAATTCCAGTGAACAATATAACTAAGAGAAAATACACACTGGTGAGCAAAAATTAAGGACGAGATGGTTTTTTCAATATAACTTTGTACAAAAGCTTTCCAAATCAACACATTTAATACCGTAAGATCCCCAATACGTAAGGACATGTGTAATGTAAGCAACACTTACTAAAAGAGAAATCAGAGGGATAAAAAGAAGCTTGATTGAAAAAGTAGCATGGAGCGCAAAATGCGACTGAAGGCCGAAACATCCCTGTGATGGGTGTCCAGCCAGAAACATCCGGTCTTTAGTAGGGGATATGATCTCCCCTGACTGCTAGGCAGGTTTCACAGCGTCTGGCCATGCTGAGAATGAGGGTGTCAATGAGTTGTTGAGGCATTGCTGCCCATTCGTCTTGCAGCGCCAATCGAAGCTCCCGAATCGTTACTGGTGGTAAGGTACGAGATGCCAAGCGTCTGCCTAGAAAATCCCATACATGCTCGATGGGATTGAGATACGGAGATCGTGCCGGCCAATCCATACGTTCAATATCCTCACTCTCTAAGAGCTGTTCGGCAGCTACTGTGTGATGACATGGTGCATTGTCGTCCATGAAAAGGAACTGCAGACCCATAGCGCCTCTAAAAAGACGCACATATGGAAGAAGATTCTCGTTACAATAACGGGTCCCATTGACTGAACCTGCGTCGAAGATGTGAAGGTCTGTACAACTACCAAGCATGATGCCTTCCCAAACGAGAACCCCGCGACCTCCATACCTGTCCCTTTCAATGATGTTCGAGGGATGATTGCGGCTTCCCCGCTCTCTCCAGATGAGTAAGCGATGAGAATCGCTACTCAAACTGAATCTGCTCTCATCTGTAAAAAGTACTCGTCCCCATTCATTGTCTCTCCAATTCTGGTGTTCCCGGCACCACAGAGAACGCCTTGTCCGATGAGCCGGTGTTAAAGGTACACAACGTACAGGGCGTAGTGCAAACAGACCACCACCGTGCAGTCTTCTGGCTACGGTAAAACGCGATATCGGTCGTCCAGTCGCCTGTGTTGTGTGTCTAGCGATTTCTCCCGCTGTCTGCCGCCTGTTTCTTCTGGTCTGTAAGACAATGTACCGGTCATCTGCGGGTGTGGTTCCTCGTGGACGACCACTACTGAACCCCCGGATAGCTGTTCCTGTAGTTTGAAATTGTCTCCAAAGTCGTGAAACGATGCTGTGAGCAATTCCGAACTCTGCAGCCACACTTGTCACACTGCGGCCTTCCTCCAACTTCCCAATGATTCGACCACGGGTAAAAGCATCCAGATGTCATCTAACAGATTGATTATTCGCCATTTCTTGCTGAGGCAGCAACTCGGTGTGATTTTAACTGCTATACGGCGTGCAATCTCGTTGCCAGAAATACTGATCTTACACCGACAACATGCTTTATACTACTCAGACACTCCCCCATTACGTCTACCTGCATATCTGCGCATGTGCTACCGTACATCACCTTACTTAATCTCCTGATCGGTCTTTCTTTCCGCTCTGCCTCTTCGTTCAGCTGATATGCTAATTTTTCGACTTCGTCCTTAATTTTTGCTCACCAGTGTACTTACCTACTTTCAAGGACTTTTCATTTTTCTTTGATAATTTGGGAAAAATCCATTAAAAGTGAACTAAAATGTTTTAAAGGTACATAGTCTTAATAAAGGACACCAACCACAGACACATTTCGCTAACATTACAAGAATGAAGTTTGCAAGTAGAACTGCTTGCTGGGTTAAAAGTGAACAAGTATTCCTTTTCTTTCTACAGATATTGTACAGCATTTCAATACTAATAATAGTGATTAATTATTTCTCTTCTTAGAATTTTTTTCTAGGTCTAAGTTTTTTTTTTCTTCTGAAAAAGTAGTATTTTAGGTTTAAAAAGAAAACGTAATAAAAATCTCTCATCGCGTCATTACAGTTTATCCAACAATTTTTTATTTAGTTATTGGATGAGATTGTTAATAAACGTATGGAAGTGGAAACTTTTATTTTAATGAAGTATTCGCCAGCTGATATATATGAATTATATCAGTGTAAATGTGTATTTTCTATGTGTCAAAGAATTTTGTTTACTTCGTTCGAGTAATTTAATTTTTTAAACTTTTTATTTCCGATATGATCGCGCCCCCTCGTAAGGGTATCACCTCCCCTAGGGGGTGCGCCCATAGTTCGAGAAACACTGCGTTAATATAATTATGCTCCCCTTTGTAAAAGAAAAACAGAGAATTAATACTTGCATTGGTAGAACAATTCTTTGAAAATATATATTGGATCTTTCTGTTGTTAAGAAAATTGCCTTTGTGAAACTTGAAAGTTAGTTTTCAATTCTTACTGTTAGCTCGCACTCACTCTCGATACATCTAACTATTTTTCATATTCAAATTTTCAATCTTTCATAAAATACTTTCTATTCATCCAATTAAGTTCAAATATTTTTTTAGACTTGTACTGGATGACACTTGATGTTAATACAGCCTTTTTAAATATTAATTCATAGATTAAATTGAAATAACTAATTATTGGTTTTTGAAGCTAACTTAGATTTGTCTCTATTGTTGTAACAATGTAACTGTTAAAGTAATGACAAAAGTTGACGTCGAAAACCGATTTTTCAGCCAAACTAGCCAAAAAGGCTGTGCATTGTTACAACAGTGCAGACAAACCATGCTCTTTTTACAAATCCTTCTATTAGTTCACTCTCTTCTTATATATATATATATATATACGGTACAACACAGACAAAGAAATTACAACACAAAGCAGTCGGCTACATGACGAAAGGACAAACGAGAAGAGCGAGGTTTCCAGAGTCTTGCTATATATATTCATAATTCCACTAATTTAATGGATGAATTAGCTTCTTGAATTATTAAAATAATGTCCAGTCCTTCAAGACAATTATAATTATTTTAATTGGTTACCCGCCTTTACCGGGGAGCTCTTGAAATTACCCATTCATCCACATTCATCCACCTCCTAAATCACGTGATGTCCCTCTGAATATAAATAGCAAGACTCTGGAAACCTCGCTCTTCTCGTTTGTCCTTTCGTCATGTAGCCGACTGCTTTGTGTTGTAATTTCTTTGTCTGTGTTGTACCGTACATGCTTTATATTTGTAATATGCCTATGTGTTTTAAGAAGTGCAATACATTGGGGTTTATAAATTACAAGACTCAGTTACAGTCACCAATGCCCACGCCCTATCCTTTCGTTTGTAATAACATCCACTCGCCAAGACAAATTATGCCGCACTATAAGTCCAAACATTATATCTATCGTCCAAATTTTCAATCGTTAGTAAAATGCTTTTTATTCATCCATTCAAAGTAGAAATTGGCCTATTTTGCTATATTACTTGTTAAGTATCAAGAAAAAAACGCATGTAAGTGTAAAATTTTATTCTATTTTTCATTTAATATTGTGGTCCTTGCAATCAATTCAAATAGGAATAATTGATATTAAAATCGAAAACATTTTGTTTTAACGTTTATTTTATATTTAATTCCAATCAAGAGTGGATTATCAGATAGACATCTTCCTTGTAACCGCCATGTAGTGAGGCTGTTGCAAGTTAAAAAGTTTGGGGATCAAAGTCCTGACATTATTGTGGTGTGAAAAGTGAGGGGCCAGCTTAGGTGTTGTTCTCTCCAGTTGACCGAGATTCAAAATTACGTGGTCATATGCCATTAGCTTCTTTCCGCCTTGATTTAGTACGACATTAATAAACCCCTGCTCACCTAATAAGTTTCTCGTGATCTCAGTAGACCAGTGCCTCTCTAACTTTCATTATTGGTGACGTAATATTCAATCATAATTTTCATCGCCCACCCTCTCCATACAATAACAATGTATTGAACTCAATAATACTATACTTTGACGCTAACCCTACAATACGACTTTAAATTTTTAAGTGTCACCGGCGTATATAAACGTCTCATTCAGCCAGTGAATTAACTGCCCTGGACGTATGTATACATTTTTTCGAAGTACAATGAGTTTTCAACTCATCCCTCATACACCCCATACGCTCGCCTTCTTACTAAAGGGTGGGTGGCATGGGAGAGTGAATCGCCTAATTTTTAATCGGCATTTAAGGGGTTAATTATAAACCGTACAAATTATCATGATAAGTGTTAATTTGTTATTACAATTTTATATATATGACAAACGCAAGGGGTCACTGGTAATTAATAAATTCATTCTTAGTATTGCTAAATTAATTATAAAATACATTGTGCATTAGTGATATATTTATAAGTGTAAATTTGTACTTATATATTTATTGTGTCAGAATGTATTTTGTTCAGCAAATTAATAATTTTTTAATAATCTTTTGCTTTTGACTTTTCTCTCTCTCAGTAGGCTCCTCTCTTAGGGTTATCACCCCCAGGGGGCACGCCCCACAGTTTGAGAAACACTGCAGTAGACGAGTGATTATAGTTATGAATTAGTGTGTGGCCTTATAACTGTCAAGTAATGAGTTCGAATCCTGATGTGCCTAAGGAACCGTCAATTTGCTACGCGTGCATAGCTCTAAATCATCATGGCATTGTGCCAAAAGTTTAAGGCGTAGAGGTCCTTTCAGGGGTTATCCTCAACATTGAATGCATAAGATTTCGAGATACGTCGATAGTAATCCTCGTGTTGCTTCCTAGTGAAGTACTAATTAACAATTAATTAATTAACCAACGCATTTAAATTAACGAGCTAAATCATTGTGAATGCCAGCACCTTTTTATTTGAACTCGTCTGGATGACGTGGAGGGCATCTGATTAAGGGAAAATAGTATCAACTGCTGCCGGAGTAGGTAAAGAATCCTTCTAGCACTTACTTTAGCAAGTAATAGGAATGTCTGCTGATCGAAACTAATCTGATAGAAGTCAAGTTGCAATATGCCGAAGGACTCAGAACGATAATCTCCAAAATTACAAGACTGGTAACCTTTTTGCCATCTGTCGTTTTTAGTATTTGTAAAATGGATAAAAGATGGTGAAATCAGCAGTAGACATCTAGCTGTTGGACGTCTACTCAACATCAAAGAAATAAATTATAGGTTAAAAAAACTAAAATGCACGCTTTTATGGCTCTAATCGAGCTAAAAAGTAAAAAAATAATTCTTAATATAAGAATAAAATGATCAGCGAGAAAATGAATGGCATTGGGGTAAAAGCGCGTGGGGTGCTCTACATCAATTGTTATAATTTCTTACTAGTTCTATTCCTAAATGCTGAGTTAGTGTAAAAATGTAGTACAAAGCACACCCCACGCTTTTACCACAATCACACTAATTTCTTCGTAAACCTTTTTATTCTTATATTAAGAATTCTTTTTTTTATTTTTTAGTTCTATTGACCATAAAAAAAGCGTGTTTTTAAACTATAATTTATTTTTCCTTTCTTTGTTCGATCTACAGTAAAAGCATGTGTATTTTTAGTTTTTTTTCCTATAATTTATTAATACATTTTGATTTTTGGTCCGTGACCGAAAACGTTTGCTCATCTCTCTGTTAGAACAAATTATTATTTTTTTTACATACAAGGGACTTTTTTTATTTCCATTTGCAAAAATACTGGACAATTGTTTATATTATGATAAGAAATTGCTGACTCAAAACAAAAGTTTTCGCTTTTACGGTTACTCTTAATCTTTTAGTCGCCATATCTGAAAATGAGATCTGGAATTAGTCAGCGAACCTGGAAATCACATATGTAGAATTTGTCCCCAAATCTGTAAATGGCATAGTAAATTAGACGCTAAATATGCATTATCCTGTCTCCTGATTATTCTGCTGAGGACAATGGAACAAAATTATGAAATTATTGTATTATCATCGGTCTTTGACAAGGGTGCAATATTTCGGATTAATCTGACATTTTAAAGTGGGTGAAAATCGAGTTCAAAGATTCCATTACATACAGGTGGAACTTATAAAAGTGTGTTAAAAAGGGGTTAGAGACTAGCTTGCCTAGTGAAGCAAAATCGGTGCCAAACAAGGGATCAGCTGACAGCCTGTTACGATGTGGGTCCAAGTTCAAGTGTTTCGGAATCAGATATGGGATTTGGGATGGAACTTGGAGATGGGATTGCACAGCTACCGTCTCACTCAAGTGCCCCCGTTGACCAAACGTCTTCATCAACTACACCTACAGTGAGTTTGGGAAAATTGAGATTGGACCATGGATAAAAGGAAGGAAGGTCCAATGAATGATGATCTTCAATTCATCAAATCGATGGTCGTGTCAGGGTTCACCGCGTATAAAGCGAATAGTTACTCTCCTCATGCAAGCTTTGGGGGTATTATGCTTTGAGGAATGCTCTCATAGACGCCTCTGGGACACTTAGTTGTAGTAGAACAGCCCAAGTAAGCTGTTGACTGATTTGAGCATAATTGCGGATCAGATGCACCCTTTTTTCGCAATTGGAAATGGAATCTTCTAGCACCCCAAGTTACAGGACTCGAACTGTGTTAGAGTAGTTCTAGAAGCATAGTAATCAATTCTAATTACTGATCTGATAATCTAATTCTATAGATCTGAACACAATAGAGCACGTTTGGGCTTTCATAGAAAAGTAGTTCAGGAAATAAAAACAAAAGAAACACAGTTTTGGAATTTCTCAACTTTTCGTAACCGCTGCTTAGACATTTCGAGCAGCCAAATGTACCAGTAATCTACAGAACACTTGTGGCATCCATGGCAAGGCAAGTTGCAGCAGTTTTGCAGTCTAAGGTGGCGTGACGCATTATTCAGTAGGTGTTCATCACGCGCGCAAGTTTTGGCTGTTCAATGTATAAAGGACAATATATTTCTATTATATCCAAGTTACGAAATTAGTAGCATCAATTATGTATAATTTATGAGAACCTCAATTACACAGTTTGACTGAATATTTACTTTTCACTTCAAAGTAACATGAAGTTCTTAGGCGAAAAAACGAACAATTGGCGTGAGAGATACCGATACTAGAACTCTACTCCAATTCGATTCTATGATTTTAGACAAATTTATCATACATCAGCTCCTCTCCACACGGTGGGGTTTTCAAAAGCATCAGGAATAATTACTATTATTATTCATTGTTATAAAACTTTTTTTCACTCGTTTCCTTTTCAGCTGTGTTAGAAGTTTGAAATATTTACTATCCTGTATTTATATTAATATTTCTTTGTTTTAAATTATGTAAAAATTAATATAATATTTAAACAATTACCTAATAATTGCTTTTCTAAATGGCGTTGATAAAAAAAACACCAAAATAAAAGGAAATATATAAAAATTGACTGCGTCTTAGACAGATTACTTGGAATACATTATTATAACATAAATTTCTGCATTAAATTGGATAGAAAAAACTAATTTCAATTTTTTTTCTTCAAAAATCAGAACTTACTATGAAGAAAAGATGTTCCTTGATATATAGATGAAGTGGAAAACAAAATTAATTTTATTTAAAGTACTTCCACAAGAAAATGGATTTTATGTGTTTGAACGTTTTTTTTCATGGTAAAATATGAAAGTAATTTTTAAAAAAATAAAAACAGGAGTTTTAACAGTTTTTAACATTTATTCTGATGAGAGAACACTTTCTAGAAAATTGCAAGAAAAAACGCATCAGGTACTTTTAACAGCTTCTTTAAAATTAAACTTTTAAAATAAACCTACTGTCTGGAAAGTGCATTCCACAGTAAAGCGAAAGACGAAAAAAAGCTTGAATAGGACTGATTCAGTGGCACTAGGAGAATGAGCTGGAGTTATGAACATGTCACAGTGTACATTGTACAATTCACTACATGGTACTTATTTATCAACAATCATCAATTTTTCGTTATTTATATTCTAGAAAAATAATTACTTAGAGAGAGAGAGAGAGAGAGAGAGAGATTCTTTAACATAATAAAACCAAAACTAAGTATCCTTCCGTTTTTTATTTCTGATATTTTCAATCTCCATACCATAGGGCATTTTTTTCGCATGAGTAGGTTTCGATTAATTATTTTTTCTCCATGTAGAACCAATCTACCTTATCCTATATTTTGGATTCCCCTCTATTTTTAGTTCAATAATTTATGTTATAAGCCGTCAGGTATATTCGTATTTTAGTAGAGCAATTAAGTACTACCGCAAGTAAAATATACTAATCGAAATTTCGGTTACTGAAAACTTATCATGCCACTTGAAGTAAATATTATCGATAAATCGAAAAGTAAACGTAGAGATTATTTTTAAGGATGTTTAAATTAAAATAATGCGAAAATAACAAACAAAAACCAAATCAAATGACTATTTAATTCCAAATCTTTCCATTCCTGTTCATTCTGCGACCGTTACTGTAAATAGAATTTCTAATACATAACCATAGGATCCATAGACAGTTTAAAGTAATTTCTTTGATCTCGTTTGCGGAATCTCAATATTTTTTAAAGAGAGAAGGCGAGGAAAACGTCTTCGAAACGTAAGCAAATTTTACTCTTTGAAAAAGTAACTCAATCAAATCCCATTGATCGCAAAGGAGAGAGAAACAAACCATAAAAACCCTATTCACTTTTTCTCTATATATTTCTGGAAATTCCCCAATCTCTTGTAGAAATCTCTTGGGAAATTATTCGAGGAAATTTAACTCGATGTTTAAATCAAATATGGCTTGCGTTAAATTCCCAGACGACCTCGAAAGAAAGATGTTTTTCATTGCTTATGCGTTTGGAAAGAAATCATATATTTATTTTCCCGGTATTTCCAAAAATGAAAAGCTTCAATTGCATGGAACCACAAAGGACTTTAATACCATGATTGATTCATGTGTTCAAATCCTTGTATTTTGTGTATGAGGTATTACCCTTATAATCTAATTTTGGTATTTGCATATCTTTCCCAATATTTGCTCGAGGTAAACATTGAAGTTTAATGTATATGTTATTGAAAAGATCCCGACAGATTTTAACGTTTTGTTTAACTTAGATTTATCTTTTTAAATTTAGCTGATGTTTAAAAAGGGGAAAAGATCTATGTAATTTAATTTTCAATAAAAACATCTAGAGTCCAAATTGCAGAAAACAATATAATTTAATGCTTGTTCTCTTTTTTTTAATGTTTTGAATTTTAAGAATTGAAATGAGGAAAAAGAGGATTTTTGTTGACTGTTTCCTGTTTGTATTGCGTACTTCCTAACTCGCATAACTGTGGTGAATTTTGAATTGTGTGGCAAGTGACAACAGTAAAAAAAAATTTTATTCAATACAAAATTATTATGTCAAGTGTTTGTGCCGGCGTCCATGTAAAGGCCTAGAAGAACCATCTAAGTCATCGTTAATCATTTTAGTTTGCTTCAAATGGGCTGCATTTTTTTTCGTTTCTTTTAAAGATATAAACGCCATGTGCCGACACTGCTAGTTGTGAAGTGAGTGATATATGGATAAGCAATTTCATATGATGGCACCATGCTCAGTGTTTTGATTGCTGTGTTGTACGACTTATTATGGTTTATAAATGTTTCAGAATATTAAAAAAAATGGGCATCTGTGATCCCTATTAAAGGAAGTTGTGACGTTTACTGAAACAATTTTATTCCATTCAAATTCTGAAACGTTTGAGTTGATTTGAGTTTAGCTGGGTTCCTGCAAAATGTCATTTAGTTGATTAAGGGCATTATTTATTTATAGTGTTGAGTTTTATTGGATTTTTTTCTCAAATTTTCTAAGAAAAATTGTTTGTGCTCTTAATTAAATTATTCACTGAGGTTTTTATAGTGTAGACTATAAAACAAATTATAGGGTTAACTAAAAGCACATTGATTTATTTCGTAAGTTCAAAATTTATTACGTATTGTGCTTTATAATTATGATTGTATTGTAGCTTTAACAACATATGCTTCAGTACATTATTAATGTGTGCTGATTGAAAAGGGGGCTAATTTGAGAACCACTGGGTTAAAATTTATTTCGGTAATTGTGCCAACATATGCTTTTGTTGCGTAATTTAAGAGTAAAAGCTTTTGCAGGAGCCTCAAGATGTCTCAAGACGTCCCTGTCTCCCATCATCGTTACCCCCATTGCTGTTTCGTTAAACAGCACAGGTAAATTACTGCAGTGTTTCTCAAACTGTGGGGTGCGGGATAATTCGATGAGAAGGGCGCGAGCTTATTGAAAAGTGGAAAACAAAATATTACTTAAAAAATTATAATTTTACTGAAAGTAAGCAAACAAAATCCCTCATGATATAATAAAATATAAAATGCACATTTACACTGATATAATACAATAAAAATGTATCAGTACTTTGCAATGCATTTTATTATTAATTTAACAATATTAAGTTAAGAACAAGTTTTTGATAATTATCAATGACCCCATGGACTTATATTAACGCTTATCTTGATAATTTGTACGGTTTATAATTAATTCCTTAACTTCCGATTAAAAATTACGGGATTCGCTTCCCGATGCCAATGTTTTCCACGTAGAGACGCGCGTATTTTGATGTTTATTTTTTTTGGGGGGGGGGGAGAAAGGAATAATATAAATAAGCAATCCTCTGAAATAAGTAAATCCTTTGCAAACACTGTCCAGGTCCTTTTATTGCATTCCAAAGCCTTCGGAATAATTTTTTGATAGCAGTGCACGGAAAAGATCGTACTATGGAAAGACGTATATATACGTCCAGAAAATTAATGCTTTGGCTGAGCGAGACGTTTTTTTTCGTTAGTGGCATATAAAAGAACAAAGTATAATATTATTGAATTCAATACATAGTTATTGTATGCAGAGAGAGCGTTGAAAATAATGATTGAATATTGGGTCATGAATATTGAAAGTTTGAGAGGTACTGAGTTACTGAATATTACGTGTGCATTAATTTTCATATAGTAAATGTGCCTTCAAAATGTACGTACTTTTTCTTTAAGTGTATTTGGGCAGTTTATTTTCTGTTGTTTTCTTAAGCAAACAATAGAATGCAAGTGGAATATAATATTTTTTGAGGAAGCACTCTTACTTATTCTTTTTTAAACTCATTTTCACAAACTTGCCCTTCGGTGTCCAAATCAGACCGAGTTTTTGGGACTACTGTATGTTTATCATTCACACCCTCGTAACAGTGTTTCGGAATATTCCCCCATATTCAATACATCTATTCTTTACAAAAGGAACATCTCAGTCAAAATTTAAATTTGTATATCTAATAACTCAAAAATGGGATTTTTGTTTTATCTGTTACTTTACTTAAATCCCAGAAAATATACTACCCTTAGAAGTCGATTGCAGAAAATTTAGGTCTTAGCGTATCTATACTCAAGAGATGAAGTCAGTTTTCTAAATTTAAAGTAGGTCTTGGAATTTTCTTCATTTATAACTCCCCCAATACAAACTGTGGGAGTAGATTTCACAAACCCCATTCTTAGTGGATCTGTGTACTTAACAGAAGGAACATATTTACAAAGGCATCGTAAGGCGTGGGCGGTGTAGGACACTGCCCCCGGTCATGCACCTCAAAGCCGAGATAAATTAAACGAAAAGTAAGTAAAATCCAAAAGTGCACGCCACAGGTCTCTTTTTATTAATTAATAAATTAGAAAAATCTCAATATCTGTTTTTCGCCATAAGATATCGAAAAATTGATATATCAACATTTTTCTTTATATGTGCATCAAAGAAAATGAATAACTAATTTGTGTTTTCCATTTTCTTTTATTAAAAAATTCTCAACTTTGTCGTTTCCGCTCATATTTGGTATGGCAACATTCGCTGGAGATAAGCTGCTATCGCGGAGAGTCCCCGGTCAGAGACGGAGCATACCTCGGAGTTTCCCTAATTAGAAAAACAATTAAATTATCGCATGCAGATGCAGTCTTGCTTCATGTTTCTGTACTATATTAAAAATTTTCAAAGTGGTACTGGACATTTTTCATCATTTATAAATTATATCAAGCTTAAGCACTAAGGGAGATTTAGATGAAGGGAGAAAATGGCAATCTGGTGCAGAGCAAAGAGAAAAAAGATAAGCGGAAAGAGTTGTATCCAACCAGGTTTAAATTTCAGACATGATGAAATTTCTCAGTCAGACTGAATTGGCAGTGCAGAATCAAATTAATCGATTCCTTCGACTTCTCAATAATATTAATCTGTATCCGAGTCTCCGTTGAATTCGGAAGTTACTCCAGATGCACCGACTATTGATACCGAACAACGAAAAACGGAAAGAGAAATAGGATCTGAAGCTGAGATTTCTGTGTTCACATTGAGTAACATAAGTCACAATCAAGAATATATTGAAGTTAATTCTTCGCGTGCGAACAGAGATGCCAGTGACATAGTGAAACAAGCATTTTTCAGTTATGACCCGGGATTGCGTACATTTCTCATGAAAGATGCTCACATATCATGATATATTTCAAAGCGGTCCCACACAGCAGTTAAATAACAGTGTTGAATATCATCCTAAAGATGATGATCACAGATACTTTCCTAATTTTCATTTCTCAAGAGAAATAAGTGATGATGAAACTCACACACATAACGTCGTCGCTGGTTGGTTTATTCAAGATCTAAAAACAAAGTTTTCTGTTTTCCATGCAGACTGTTTGGTAATTCACAAACTCTCAAATGGTACATGAAGGGTGCTGTTATTGGAAACACTTAAATCAGCATTATTCATTGAAGGTAAACAATAAATATACATTCTGAAGTAATAAAAAATATCATTCACATTTACACTGATATATTACACTTATAAATGTATCAGTGCTACGCAATGTGTTTTGTAATTATTATTTAACAATACTAAGTGAAGTACAAGTTTAGTAATTAATAGTTAGCCCCCCCCCATGGGATTGTCATATATAAAATTATATACAAAAAGTAACACTTATCTTGATAATTTGTACGGTTTATAATAAATCTCTTAACTGCCAAATAAAAGTTACACTATTTATTAGCTTCTCAATGCCAATCGTTTTCACGTAGGCACACGTATTAGATGCATTGGAGGGGAGGAATAAAGCAGGAAATAATTTGAAATAAGTAAACTTTCGGAAATATTGTCAATGTAATTTTATCACATTCCCAAACTTTCGGAAAAATGTTATGAATAACAGTGCACAGAAAAGATAATACTTTGGAAAGACGTATATTAACGTCAGGGGGAATTATTGCTTTGGCTGAGCGAGACGTTTATATAAACCGGTGGCATTTTAGAGTTTAAAGTCGTATCGTAGTTTTCGCATCAAAGTATAGTATTATTGAATTCAATTCATTGTTATTGTATGAGGGGGGGGCGCGATAAAAATTATGATTGGATATTGGGTCGCGAATATTGAAACTTTGAGAAGCACTGCCTTAAGTAGTGTTTTACACAGACATGAGGATACTAAAGAACATAAGGCATGTATGTTCCAATGGATAACATTAGAGAACGGAGTAAATTACAGGTAAACATAAGAGCGAGAAGTGAAAGATGGATTCTGGAATCTCAAAAACATTTGTACAATTTGTTTGAGAGATTAATTGATATCATAAATTTCTCAGCCTATTATAATCTGATGTTTAGAGGACACAGATAATCTCTGAAAACATACGAAAACACCAAGCATTCAGGAAAAAATTCATATAAAGACTTATTTAAATTGATATCTAAATGTGATACTACGTTACGCGAACACATAAACCACACTGATAATAAACAACCTGCACATATATCATGATCTAAACAACGGTATTCAAAATGAATTAATCACAATCATGTCAAATACAGTTACGAGTGATGGGATTGGTCAGATAAATGATGC
Organism: Trichonephila clavipes; assembly: GCA_019973935.1. Lineage (NCBI taxonomy): Eukaryota > Metazoa > Arthropoda > Arachnida > Araneae > Nephilidae > Trichonephila > Trichonephila clavipes. Next base: position 216,657 of record BMAU01000736.1, on the reverse strand, counting down.
ACAATTTTATTTTTTTTTCTCGAGAGCACTAGAGAACGTTGTAAAATTTAACAAATGTCGGTCATCTTAAGATATTGTGGTACATATCAACTGGAAGTATAGAAGAAAACTTATTGGATTTCTCTTGCTGTCAATGAAGCGACTGGAGAATATTTGACCAATGCAATACTGGGAGAGTTAGAAAAAAAATATTGTTATTCTCAACTATCGTTGACAAGAATACGATATTGATGCAAATATGGTAGCCATAAATTGTGGAGTTAAAACTCGAATATTAAATATAAACCCCAGGGCATTTTTTCACACCATGCGGTTGTTGTTATAGCTGGGATCTGTTACTGGTGGGCGCTGCTAATTCGCAAGTGTCAACAAAAACATTTTTTTGGTTTTATTCAGATTTTTTGCTGCTATTTTCAAGTTTCAGCAGATACTGGACAGTTTTTAAAGATAAAGTAAAGCTTACAACTAAGCCTTTATCAGACACAAGGTGGAAAAGCAGAATCGAGGCGGTGAAGGTGACATTGTTACAATTTCATGATGTTGCTGAATGCATAAAAGAAACATAAAAAACCAAACGGAACAATCCGACACACTCAGTGATTGGGATTCCCTTTTAACTGAAATATTTAGTTTGGAATTTATGGAACGAGTGTCAATACCATAAGCAAATTGTGGCAATTTGTGCATTACTCCAGAACATTTGCGTACATTTTGTAGTTGGATCCAAGAACATCGACCAACTGGATTCGAAAAATGTTTGTCTGACACCCGTAAGTTTATTGAGAAAAGCAGTTATGATTTGCCAAACGATTTTAAAAATAAAAGGGTAACCAAAAAGAAAAAAATGTTTGATTATGAAGGCGGCGATCAACCTAGAGTCTGTCAAAATTCGGTATGAAACAGACTTTTACAATACCATGATTGATTCTGTGATAATCAATATGGATTGAAGATTTATGTCGTTAAATCAACATTTTGAAAATTTTGGTTTTCTCTATGACTTAAACAAGTTAAAAAATATTCCAAAAGATTAAATACAGAAAAATTGTCAAGATTTACAGTCCTGGAATTAGGTGAGAGCAGTGATTTCCAACCTTACGAATTTTATAAAGAATTACAAAATATGATCCCAAATTTACCCAATAACATTACAGGCGTGAAACATCTGCTCCAATAAGTCGTAAGGAACGATTTGAAAGAAATTTTCCCAAATATTTACATTGTCTTTTGAATTTTGTTAACAATACCTGTATGTACCGCTTCTACTGAGAGAAATTGTTCAAAATTAAAACTGATAAAAAATTATGTAAGAAATACAAGGGGTCAGGGAACACTTTCAGCTATGGCAGTTTTGTGTATTGAAGCAGAAGTAGCATCTAAGACAGAGGTTCTCAAGCTTTCACTACTGGCGCCCCCCTTTTCAATCATAATTTTTATCGCGACCCCCTTATACATTAATAATGTACTGAATGCAATAATAATGCACTTTGACGCTAAAGCTACAATACGATCATAATTATAAACCGTACACATTAACAAGATAAGTAATAAATTTTGTATATCTTACTTTTAAGTAATTTTTTTTTTTTGTTTTTTAGTTCGATTCACTATAAAATCGTGTTTTTAGTTTTTTTAAGAATATAATTTATTTTATAGTTATTTTTACTATACACTACAAAAATCACAATTCCAGTGAATAATTTAATTAAGAGAAAATATACTTACCCCTACTTTCAAGGACTTATCAATTTTTCGTAGAAAATTTGAGAAAAAATCCAATAAAACTAAAGAAGATGTTATAAATAAATAATGCCCTTAATAAAGGACATAAATCACAGACACTTTTCGCTAACAACACAGGAACGTTATTTTCCAGCTAAACTCAACTCAACTCAAACGTTTCATGTCTCACGCTTTTTTGATATTTACCTTCGCTACCTTTATTAATATGCATTATTTCAGTATGTTCTTCAATTGCTTGATAAGTTTCAACTTCCTTTAATAGGGATCACAGATGCCCATTTTTTTAATATTCTGCTTATTTACATTTATAAACCATAATAAGTCGTACAACACAGCAATCAAAACTACAAAATTGTTCATGGGGAAAGTGTAGCTTGTTCGAAAAAATAATTGTGTAAAACGTTTTTCATTATGCATTATATGTTTCAGAATACTCATGCTTATCCATATATCATAAAACTCTTTCACATGGAAAAAGATGAAACAAAATATATTATATATATTTACAACTTCCCTAAAAAAACAGACGGAGATAAACATACCAGTAAGTTCGAAGGTCAGCTAAAGTAATATTTTAGGTTAAAAGAAACGTAATAAAAAATCTCTCATCGTTTGATATCGTTAAAAGAAACGTAAAAAAAAATCTCTCATCGTTCTCATATTGACCGCAAAGCAAACAAAATATTTGTTTAATTTGGTTATAGGGTCAAAGATGGCTAATGAGCGTTTAAAGTGGAATCTTTTATTTTTGATGATCACCACACAGATGATAAAAATAAATTTTATCAGTGTAAATGTGTATTTTTTATTATGTCAGAAAGCATCTTGTTTTACTTCATTCCAAAATATTATTTTTTAAACCTTTTATTTTTAATATGCTCGCGCCCCCCCTCGCAGGGTTACCGCGCCCCCCAGGGGGTGCGCCCCACAGTTTGAGAAACACTGATCTAAGATAAATTACGAATCAATCATTAAGGATTTGAGCAAAATTAAATGTAGAAAATTTCTGTTTTATTACTTTTTTCCTTTTTTTCAATATTAAATAAACATGTGTAAAAAGTTTTGTTTCATTATGATTAAAAATGTTTTTTTTTTAATTTTATGAACCCTCTTCCTATGCCATCAAAGGGCCTCACGAAATGTATCTTGCCCACGTTAAGTTCAGGTCTCGCAACGCCACTGCATGTTTACTTACTAATAATTTATAAACGGATTCTTTTTATTTATATCTCCCTCGTTACTCTCAATGATAATCGAAATCTGGGAATCCTGTTCTTGGCGGATTTCTACTTGAGAAAAGATACACGTTTTCCAATTTTCAAATCAGTACATGCTTAGTTTAAAAAAAAGAAATTTACTCTGTAACGCCTCGAAACTCTTTTGGAGACTGTATTTACAAAATCCGTTTTTAGTGGATCTGTACTGAACAAAAGAAACATACCTGCCAGATTTTAGTTCTGTGAGTCTAATAGTGAAAGCACAGAATTTTAACGGTGTGAGTGAATTGAATTTCTCCTAGTATGTATACCAGTGTTTCTCAAACTATGGGGTGCGCCTCCCTTGGGGGGGCGAGCGTATTGAAAAGTCGAAAACAAATGATTACTTATTAAAAAAAATTAATTTACTGAAAGTAAACATTCTCCCATAATAAAACATAAAATTCACATTTTTACAGATATAATACACTTATATATGTATCAGTAGTGCGCATTGTATTTTATAATTTAACAATACTAGGTAAAGAACAAGTTTAAAAATTTCCATTGTCACTGTGGGCTTGACATATTTAAAATTTTTACAAAAAATAACACTTATCTTGATAATTTTTACGGCTTATAATTAATCCTTTAAAAACCTAAACTCAACGGCAAAACATCCCATGAGGGCCAGGGCCTACTGTGCCCATCCCAGTATACGTGAGCATTGGACACTGAGGTGCAGGAGCAGATGTCCGGATCAGGTGGTCAGTATGAAGCTATACTCCCAGTGTTTAAGCCCTCAAGCAAGTTTGATACTCAGTAGGAATGAATGGATGAGTCGACCTAGCCCAGCCCGGGAATAGAACCTCGAACTGTGCTAATTAATCACTTAACTGCCTGTTACATTCGCCAATGTATTGGGGGGGGGAGATAAATCGTTCGCAAACACTGTCAAGGCCCATTTATTGCGTTCTAAAACCTTCGGAATAATTTTGCACAGAGAAGATCGTACTTCGGAAAGACGTATATATACATCAGATGAAATTACCACTTTGGCTAAGTGAGATGTATACGCCGAAGCTACTTACAAGGTTAAAGTTGTATTGTAGCTTTAGTGGAAGTATAGTTTTATTGAATCCATTGCATTGTTATTGCATGCAGGGGGGCGCAATGGAAATTTTGATTGAATATTGGATCGCAAATATTGAAAGTTTGAGAAACACTGATGTATACAGGTGAAATTAAATTACCTTTTATACCTAATTATACAAAATAACCTATTACACACACATACACGTTTAATGCCACGTATATCTGAAATTTATAACATTTAAAGTCATTAAATGAAAACAAATATGACGCATTCTTGAGTGCTGCAATAGAACTAAAACTTTTATCAGTCTAATCTTTTAATGTCCAACCCATTCAAACGTGTTAGATAAATCACTCGCTATCATGTACAAACTCTCCAAGAATTTCTAAAGCGTAGGAGCAAGTAAAAGAAGATACGCTTCGACGTGGAAAAAGTAGAACACTTCCACCTCGACTTAATCATTTTCACAGTCGAATAGCTCTCGCCAAAACTAAAGAGATATTTTTGGTTACGGAGAATGATAACCGACATGTGTCACTTTCGCAATTAATAACTATCCGGGAGGTAATTTTCCCCTCATCACTCTCACCCGCTTTCACTCCAGACAGATTAAAAACTTGCTCTGGCGTGGGACATTTTTATTCTACTTTCAAGTTCCAGGTAGAGTTATTCCTTTAGAAAAGGCGTTGGGGTAATTGATTATGAATTTTTGAATAAAACGGTAAGGTAATTACAACTAGGAAGAATGTAGGGTTAAAAGCTATGTTGTCTGTGTGAAAATTTTGATAATGTTTTAAACAACTTAATGTTATGGTATCAATAAGTACTCTGTTATATACGGATGTGACGGATCTATACGCGATTTCCTAATTAATCCTCTTGGGAAATCTTTGGGCTATCCATTCGCGTTATTCACAACCAACCCTTCGGAAGAAGAGAATCGTGACAGTTAAATTAACACTATAAATAGGCGAGTTTTTTCAGCTTAAAACAGAGAAGGAAAGAAGATATACTAGAGCCAGTTGAGATAGCTACTGAAGATATAATATTAGAATTAGTGGTTTTATTCTTATTAGAAGGAAACCTTTAAGTGACGATTGTCCACTAAGATTAGATTAAATCGGATAACAGGTTAGAGAGATCCTTAATTAAAAGAAGGATCAAGTTTGAGAGTCACCTAATTGCTCACGTTTTACTCTCGTTGTTCCACTTTCATGGTTTAATTGAGACATTCTTTTAATATTATTAGTTGAAATTGTGCTATTCTTAGAGTGGAAGTAAATAGACTAGAGTTGAATCATGTCGAGTGTTTCTTCCCTTCTCCTCCACTACACATCTAAATGCCCGTGGGAGAGGCGAGAGACTCTTACACGGATAATGCCATAAATTCATGATGGTCACGTGATAAGTGCAATCTCGTGCTCTCCATTGAATTCAAAACTGGCATTAGACTTGTGTTCTTGTAAAATTTGTATAAAATTTCAACTTGGCAGTTGAGTAAAGAAGCCCAAATACTAAAATTCTTAGAAAATGTTTTCAAAACTAAAAAAAAAATCTTATTTTGTAACTTTTCGTAACATAAGTGTGTTTTGTTTGCCTATATGCGATATTATTGTTACCAAATATTGTCTTTTTAAAAGAAAGTTTCTTCAAAAAGCAAAAGTTGGCAACAGTGGAAAGCTTGAACTGATTGGCTGGAAACACGTGATAGCAATTTTCGTATGACTATGACATCATATGAATTTATGAACGGATTGACTAGAAAAACGTGTGATTACGGTTTCTTGTGACTGGAACTAGTTTTTATCCGGGGTAATGGTGCCAAGCAGCGCTTCCTGTTGCTGGAATGTAATCCAATATGGCGGCCTAGCGGTAAATTAATGATACACAATACTTCTAAAGAATTGTTTTGAAATACATTGAAATGTATTTCAAATGTATGATACAGGAAGAAATTGAGAATAAACTAGATCAATCAATAAATAATGAATATCAATTTTATGTAATAAAAAGTAACATGTACTAATAATAGTATTATAAGCAGCATATAATAATTATAATATAATTTCATCGTAATTATATATAATATTCATATAGTACGATTTAATATCAATTATTAGAACTAATAATCATATAATATAATTTAATAGTAATTATAAAAAAATAATCATCGTATTGTAAAAAAAACAATGTGTTAGATTACTCGTATTACATACTTATAAATAATAGCATAATTATAAATAAGAAACAAGAATAGCTATAAATAAACGAAATAAATAACATAATAATTATAAATAAATAACAATATTAATTATAAATAAATCATTGAACATGCAATAATATTTGAAAATAAATATTAAAAGAAACAATAATAAATAAAGAATATTATATGATTATTACATGTAGTAATGATTGCATTTTTATATTACATTATTAATAAAATAACTACATAATATATGTTAAAATAAATAATGAATATCAATTACAAAGTACGGAAAGTTTGCAATATAAAACTTGCACCGCAAATTTCTTAAACGAATTTCATTGAACAAAGAACGTAAAAAAAGAAGCAATTTTAAAACGTAAAATGAACAATTTAAAGCGATAGTTAAAAGCACAACACTTATTCTATTAAGAAAAAATATACAGTACTCACTCATATTACAAATATCCATATTCAAAAATAGCACAAAATAAAACAGAAGACGGAAGCAGTAGAAAAATTACACTGAAAATGGTTAATTTTTTTAAAAATCGTCTGAAATTAATAGGGTTACCGCGGGAAGAAACCAATAAAAGTTATTTCTAATATACGTTATCCCCAAGGCAACCACATCGACAGACGATAAAAATATCAAGGTAACCATATTTTAATGTTATCGCCTATCTTGGTGAACAGAACAACTTAGCGCTTTTACCCCGGATATCAAACTAGCACCCTTGTGACTGACGTCGCATAAATTTACGTGTATTATATATTTCGCAATTTGATATGCTTTTTTTTAAAGTTATGTTAAAAGTTATCCCCATCCTTTTCCCTGGTTATACCATATTGTGTTGTATGAAAATTGATTGTATTTTTAAGGTACACATATTTGAGTACTAGTATTAAGACCAGTCAGTAGCGGAAACCCCTTTTAAAAATCGATTTTAAGTTTTTGTTTTTTCTGAAATTTACAAATCAAGACCTTTCCAATGATATAACATACAAGTCATTATATGAATTAGAAGTATTTTAAAATGATTTTTAAAAAATAATCAGTTGATTTACCACGCCCATTTTGACAAATAGAAATGCAAACATTGCCTTTTTTTTAAAACTGGGGAAACGTTGCAAACCCTCTATTAATTTTTATTTTTTAATACCCAAATTAACTTTAGATAATTGCATAATTGCAACTGTTAGATTTGTTAAAACAAGTTTTTAAGCAATTTCAGATTTTCATGTGGGTTTTAGTAAAGGTTAACACAACTTAAAATGTAATGCTTTTTTACTGAAATTTAGGTATTTTCTTTAGTTTAATTAGTTAATTGATTAATTCATTTTTAAAAACATAATTAATGATTACTAAATCTTCGCGTGTTTAAGTAGTGTTAAAAGAAAAAAATTAGAATATATGTATAATTATGTCCAGGTGAAAATATTTACGTAATGAATCTTCATTTTATAACTGCATAATGGATAATGAAGACAATATACTTAATATACGATACTTTTACAAGGAAAGATTTCTTATAAAAATTGTTTTCTAAATGTTTTTTTTTTTTATATTGTATCAATGTACTCTGTTTCTTAAATGCAATCGTGTATACTGAAGGGACATTTTCGAAATATTCTTAAGCAGATATCATAACAAAAAATGACAATTTTCAATAAATTCATAATAATCATATCTGCTCGCTCAACAAAAAGTTTATTTTGAAAAAAATGTATTTTTAATATATTTAACAAATTTCACTTCAGTATAAATATAAATGTATAAATAATACATATAATCTAAGTCTTGAGTTCATATGTTTAATAGTTTCTGAGATAAATATGAGATGATACATCAAGTGTGATGTTTGTTGCCTTTACGAGTGCCTTTTTACATACATAAAAATACATGAAATTCATATTTAAAAGCATAAAAATAGTTTTATTTTGGATGTTTTAGAAAACATTTGTCAGTTTCGAGTAATTTTTGAAGTTTAAATCTTAGAAAATGTCTGCAACAACAAAACCTAATGATAACTTTACAAAATCACAAAAACTTTCAAAATGTCGTATATATATATATATAAACATATTTTTAAATACCATCTCAAATTCATACAAAAACCATATTGATACATTTTCACATTATATTTATGTTCAAATTTGATATCTGTAAATCATTAAAGCTGCTAATTCTTCAAAAATATGATACAGGATTGAGAAATTAATGTAATACTCACGAAATTATCTCGTTCAAAAAAAACTGGAAAATATGCTATTCTGGGCAATTTAAGACATTTTTGACAAGGCAATTTTATGCAAAATAAATTGCAAATGCTAATGTTAAAAAATTGGACAAATACATGTAATTCATTATTTTTTGTGATAAAGTGGCGCTTTATAGCGAAAATTCATTTTTCTCAAAAATGATGCTTTTAAAACTGTATTCATGTTTTTCTCAGAATATAATGAATTCCCCACCATCATGTTACTTATATGTAACTATATATATTCATGTGAATTTTTTTGGGATTTTCCCAAAATATTTGACTGGAGTCTATATATCTCGTGACAAAAAAATGTCATTTTTTTAAAAAATTCATAGTGATATTTTTATGTTACATGTTTTTGAGAAAACTAAACAATATATTTTAAATATTTTAGTTAATTGCAAATATTAATGTTTATTTATTGTTTAGACAAGTTTTTAAGTTTTAATAATTTAAAAGATTTTCAATAATAGGTAACTAACAACAACTCAGTTGTGTAATGCTTTTTGTCGTTGCGAGAAGTTTGCTACATGCATAAAAATACACCAATTTAATATTTAAAAACATAAAAACAGTTTTATTATTGACTTTTTTAGAAATCCTTTGTACAGTTTAGAGAAAATTTTGAATTTTAAAACTTTTAGAAATTGTGTTTGCATGGAAACATACAAATAGATAATTAAATTTTTCTAACGTCGTAAAATCACATATTCCCAAATCATGACTTTTACATCTTGATACATGTTTACTTTATATTTATGATGTTATAAGGTCAAATTTGATATTTATAATGCATTGAAGTTAAAAATTCTTCACAGATTGTTACATAATATGTGAAAATTGATGCAAAATGCTAAAAAAAAAAAAATCTCGTTGAATAAAAACTGAAAATTACTATATATGTATTTTCTGAACATTTTTAAGGCTTTTTTTGTTTCATATTTTATGTTTAAAAAATTAATAAGATTCTAATGTTTAATAAAATAGGGCAAATACATGTTGTAATTAATTATTTTTTGTAATTAAGTGCCTTTTACAGATAAAATGCAATTATCTTAAAATGATTGCTTTCAAAGTGCGTGTACCTTTTCAATAGAAAATAATGAATAAAACTACTTGAAATTTTTACTGCACATAAATAATATGTAGCTATATATAATGAAGCGACTTTATTGGAGATTTTCGTAAAATATTTTGCTCATTTGCAGTTATCGTAAAAAAAATGACAATTTTCACAAATTTCAAAGCGATACATACTTTTACGATGACTTTTTTTTTTTAAAAAAGTATACAATATATTTGAAACATGTTACCATTATTTAAATAAAATAGCCTAATTATTATACCGCCAAAATTTAAAGTTTATATATTTAATAATTTCTGAGAAACAGGTTTCTAAAATGGCTCAATTTAACATTGTCGGTATAGGGCCTACCGACTTTTCTTAAGTTTTGATTGTATTAAAAAACAGTATTATAGGTCTCTCCTCTTGATTTAAAAATGACGGGAATTAAAGCTCTTAAACGGAAACATAATTATTTTTTACGTCTCTCGTTGCCACATCTCATCCCTCTAAATTTGGTTTCTGTAAGACCAACTTGTAGTGAACCTGTACTCATAGAAAAGAAAAAGAAACATGGTTACCAAAGTTCAAGCCTGTAGGTGTGTACTATAGTTGAAAAGGACGACGATTCTTTTTTTTTCATCTGTCACCGAACTTCTGTCAACCCAGTTTGTTAGAAGATTTCAAATAAACTCCTTCTTGACAGATTTCTGTTCAACATAAGAAAGATACGAATTTCATGCTTAGTGAATTTCATGTCTTTAGGTCAATAGTACAAAAACTGGAATTTTAACTTCCTTTAATTTCCCTTTTAGAGAGCGTTTTCTGTAACTCTAGCTCCTATAGTGGATCTCTTCTTTCAAGAGAAACCTGCTTACTAAACTTCAAAAGTCTTTAGTTCTAACTGTTCAAAAACTGGAGCCTTTTACACTGCTGGACAATTGCTAAGGACGGATAACACTATCATCCATAGCAGCCACAAAATGAAACGAAGCAAAATGTGGAAAATTAGAATAAGTGCTGGATATTAGTAATAAGAAGTATGAGCATGCAAAATTTTTTCCCCGTCTGTTCATCACGTGATAGCGTTCATAAGAGCTTTTAAGGTTTTGACGCGTGTGGACAGTTGTTGTTTCAAGTCAAAGTTTTACAGGAAATATTTAATAGACGAACTTAAAATTTTTGACATGTCTTCCCGACATCACATAGATGATTTTATGCGTGGCCGAATTATTGGAAAGATCGAAGAAGGGCGAAAAATAACAGATGTTGCCAGGGAGTTCGACATCGCTCACAACGTTGTTACGCGGCTGTGGAAGTCATTTAAAACTACTGGAATGTGTAGTAGACGGCACTAGGGAAGTTGTGTAAGAAGTACGACGCCTGCAGAAGACAGATATATCGTCCTATCAGCAAAAGGAACAGGCGCACCACAGCTCAGCAGGTGGCAAATCAGTTTCTTGCTGCCTCAGGTCAGCAGATCTCCCGAAAAACTGTTGTCAGACGTTTGAGGGGAGGAGGACTATACACACGCAGACCTGTTGCGTGTGTCCCATTGAACAGACAGCACCGTACTGCCCGTTTGCAATGGTGTCGTGAACATCCCAATTGGACTGAACAGGACTGGGCATGCGTACTATTCTCAGATGAGAGTAGGTTCAGTCTGTCATCGGATTGTAGACGTTAACTGATCTGGCGCGAGAGTGGTACTGCTTATCGTCCAGAAAATATCCAGGAAAAGGACCGATATCCGACGTGCAGTATCATGGTGTGGGCCGGCATCATGATCAATGGCCGCACGCGCCTACATGTGGTTGCGAATGGGGCTATGACGGGCCAACGATACATTGATGAAGTTCTACTTCCTCATGTTCGTCTTTTCCTGGTGCTGTCGGTGATAAATTTGTTTTTATGGACGACAACGCAACATGTCATCGAACACTAGCTGTTCAGGATTGTCTAGACAGCGAGGGTATTCAACGTGTCGTATGTCCAGCGCGTTCTCCAGATCTAAACCCAATTGAAAATGTGTGGGATGCTTAGGGGAGGCAAGTTGCTGGTCGAAACTATCCTCCGACAAACAAGAACTCCCTCATCCGTTCACTCACAGAGGAATGCGATAAATTGCCTCAAAAGCTGCTGGATAATGTTGTACAAAGTATGGTACGACGTGTGGAATGTTGCATCACACTCCACGGGGCACATATCCTGAACTGATATCTTTCTTTAAGGTGCCTGCTGACTTTTAGATCCATTGTTCCATTTCTCCGTACGCAGATCAAATGAACATTTTTTTTTTCTTTCAGATGTTTCACAGCTGTTGTACTTTCCAGAGCAATAAATATTCTTTATTCTAATGTCTGATCAGTGTGGCAGCTATGTTTAATCCTACTAGGCCTCATGTCTCGCTTAATGTTATGCTACATAGCAATTTGTGATCCGTCCTTAGCAATTGTCCAGCAGTGTAGATATAAGTTAGTGAAGATAGAAATTTCAGTCAGTAGTTCGTTTGCGAGTTTGCTAGCGTTACGCGAACGGTGAATTCTTGATTATTCGTAATTTCATTTTATTCTTGAACAATTTTATAAATTAACATTTTGTTCAATACATTAAATATTCCACATTTAAAGTGAATAAAATTGTAAATTAATTTTAAATTTCATATTTTGTGAATTAATAACTTCGAACATGGACATTCTATTACGATATATTCGGGAAATCGATATTGGCCAGTCATCAATTTGTGAAATATGTGCTGCTCACTGCGTTTTGAACGAGGGGAGAAATATCATAATGGTAGTTGTTTACATTTTGCCCAAAAACACAGTTAATAATAATATTTAAAGTTTTTATATAAAGGATTAATGATTTACGGTCCAGTAGGCTCTGAAGAATTATTAGAAAATTATGATTCGTTGCCACTCATTTTAGAAGTATATTTTAATGTTAATTTCGCATCCGAAGAAAGAAACAAAACTTTTGGTAAACTTTCTACAAGATAATTAGAACTACAAATGAATAACGTGAATAATAACCGAAATGAGCCTACCACAAGACATGGAATAACTATCGATGCAGTTTTCTCTAGATATCTTTCTAATTTTCATTCGAAAACATATGTATCTTACTTCTCATAACATAAGCCTATTGACTCGATCTTACAGTTAACCAGTTACAGCCTTACAGTTACTGTTGTATTTGATAATGAAAATAATGAATAAATATAAAAAAAAATATATTCAACTATGTGTTAATTTATCGAAGGAAACCCATAGTAAATTTAAATATTTCTAGAAAATTGATATATTTTTCTGAATATACATGTATATATTATACATATATACATATAAAAGCATATATACATACACATATAGATGGAGCTAAAGAAGGTTTACTTCAGACGTATTATCGTCTAAAGCACACTCCTTTTTTTTTCGGAATTATGGTAAACTCAATGAATTGCTTAATTTTGCTCACAAGTATATTTATCATATAAAATGGTGTAGAACCAGGTCAAAGTTTCATATAATTGAGATATTCAAGGTCATGAACACTTTTTATGGAAATATGTCAGTATAGAATCGGTGTATCACAGCACACGAATTTATTTACGATATCGAGAAAATTTCTGATAACAAACTGATGAATAAACTACATACATTTTTTTGTCTAAAAATTGCTGATTAAGGTAAATGTATGAAAAACTAACTCATTTTTTATAATTTCAATTGGAAAATTAATAATCGAATAATATAAAAAAACAATCCTTATAAATAACTTTAGTTAGACGTATTTGCGATAGAAATTAAAATATTTTTTTAATTCATAAAAAAATTTCACTATGCTCATATTAAACAGAATGTAAATTAAATGCTGCAATATATAGAAGCTCTGCTGACAAAATATGCAGGGTATTACACACCGGAAAATAAAAAAAACTAATAAATAATTAACTGCTACTAGAATAAATGTAAATAAATATACAGAGTTTAAATCTTGTTCCTCTCATTTCCATTTGTAAACATTTTCTTTCTAACATTTCTTGATTTATTCAAAAAAAATGGCTTCAAATATGTGTGAAAAAAGCAATATTACACGAAACTGAAAACTATTTTTTGGTACTTGAAAGAACTGATCGATAAAAATCGTTTCCGAAAGAGCCATAGTAACCACAAGACAAAATAAACTATAAAAAAGTCCAATTCCCCTTTTTCTTGACGACATTCTTAAGATTCCCTAGACGCAAGTACAAGTCTGCTGGGAAATTACACCGAACAACTTGAAATCAGCATCAAATCAAAAGTAGCTTCAGTTAAGCTATCAGAAGAGGAAACAGCAAGAGAAAGAAAATCTCTTATATGCCCTATTGGAGCCGTATTTGTTTTATAATCATTTCCGTAAAATAAAACGTAATCAAAAGGAACTCTAAAGGTGTTTTAAATAGAGCAGATTCTCTCGCTGTGTTAAATTATTTCATTAACATTAAAATATTTTATGATTTAATTCTGAAATTTGGGTTTGATTCACAGTATTCTGCATAGAGCCAGGATTCCTTTCAATGTTACGATTAATTGAAATAATTACCGATGCTTTTGATTTAATTTTCTGTATGCTCTAATATATTCAATTAAGAATAAATGCGATTCTAATATATATATTTCAAACACTCTAGTTCAGACTCTGTATAGAAGTCCTAGTTTTAAATGGGTAAATGATTACTATGGAAGCATTTCTTATAAAAGGTGAATGCTTAGGCTGTGTCATTCTTTCTTTAATTTTTACCAAAAAAATTGCAATTTAAATGTATTTTTTCATTGAAATAATATTCTTAAATGAATTTCACATGCATATTATTATTCAAGCACAGTAAATATTAAAGTATTAATTTATCCTTTTTTTTAAATCAAGGTTCAGAAAAAAAATATAGTTCCAAACAATTTATACTAATTATTTTGATCTAGATTTACTGAAATTTCCAGCACAGTTAAAAGCATTAAATACACAATAAAAAAGTGTAATCTATAATTTTTTTTGTGAGTACGAAATAGTGGTTTTTTTTTAATTTTTTGCTTAATGAATGCACACAAACATGAGGAGTCAAATATCGTTGAAAATAAAACAGTTAAAGAATGGAGACAAAACATGATAAGTAAATGAACTAGAATTTCACAAAAAAAATTTGCCGCTATAAACCCACGGTGCAGAGAGCCCTGACGCACGTTAAACATGTTTAGGCTCAAACTTTCTCCCGTTAGTGTGAAGTAAAATTTAAGAGACTGCTGACTAGCTTGGGTGTCGTCCTTGTCTCTTGACCAGGGTTCAGAATTACGAGAATTGTAGCCAATAATTATCGAGCAGGTTGATATTGCGACACACTACCCGGCCCAATTCGGGTGATTTTCAATATACAGAAAATCGACAATGGCCGTGTCGTATGATTATACGGCATGTAAAAGATCCCTAGAGTGTTTGTTTGTTTTGGGTTCTTTCTGTCAGATTAAACCTAGTACCGGTTTTCATCGTCAGAGCTCAGGGGTGTGTTTCTCTTTAAGGAGTAAACTGGACATCAAAATTACCTGCGGCGATTGGTATTCGCCTATATGGTGCCGCAACAAAAAGATATACCAGCGTCCCGGAATGTACTTGGTTTGAAATGGTAAAACACCAACCCGCAGCTCATTAAAAATAAAAAACACTGACCAACTCAAAAATTCTTTTCAAGTACAATATTTAAGCGGAAATCGTAAAGGTGATAAATGTTTTGCCAAAAAATTGCAATTAACTTGGTTTTTTTATTGTAATAATATTCTTAAAACAATTTGATGTTTGTATTTTTATCAAAGTGAGAGTAAATAAAAAAAAACTGTAAATTTGTTCTATTTTAAAATCACGGTTGCAAACGTAATTGGGAACGTTAAGCCAGCGTTTCTCAAGCTGTGGGGCGTGCCCTCCTAACTCAACGAGGGGAGCACGAGCATATTGAAAAATCGAAAACAAAAGATTATATTTAAAAATATATTAATTTACTGAAAATAAACAAACAGAATACATTATGATACATAATAATAAAATTAACATTTTCACTGATATAATACACTAATAAATGTACCAGTACAGCACAATGTATTTTATAATTAATTCAACAATACTAGTTTATGAACAGGGTTTGCTTATAACCAGTGACACCATGAGCTTGTCACATAAAGTTATATACAAAAATTAACACTTAACTTGATAATTTTTACGGTATATAATTGATTCCTTAATTGCCGATTAAAAGTTTACGCCCCCAATGACACCAGTTTTCACGCAGGCGAGCGCGTGTTATGTATTGGGGAAAAAAAGGTGAAAGAGAGAGAATAAATAAGGAAATCCTTCGCAAACACTGACAAGGTCCTTTGTTTGCATTCTAAAGACTTTGGAATAAGTTTATGGATAGAACTGCCCATAAAAGATTGTACTTCGGAAAGACGTGTTTATACGTCCAAGGCAATTAATGCTTTGGCTGAACGAGACGTTAATATACGCCGGGGGTACTTGAGAAAAAGTGGTTGTGTAGTATTGTAGCTCAAGTATCACAGTTGTTGAATTCAATACATTGTTGTTGGTAGGGACAGCGGTGCGAGGAAAATTTTCGTTAGATATTGGGTCGTAAATATTGAAAGTTTGATAAGTACTGCGTTAAGCAAAGTAATTTATTGAAAAAAATATATACAGTTTTTTAATATTAAGCTCTTTAGTACAAAACTAATTTTATACAGTCGATAATTAATTTTCCATGCTTAAATAATTTTAAATGTTTGAAAAATGTAGCAATACGAGTTAATTGTCTAATTTTAAGCAAGTTTTTAAATTATTATATGTATTCAAAACAAAAAACACAATTCACCTTTCATTTTATGATATTGACTGTAACGTAATACTTATTTCGGCATTAATAACTTATAATTCCAATTTATAGTGGAAGATAAAAATCCACGTAGTTTTTTGCACAGAACAATGTAAAGAATTTTTGATTTAATAAATAGGTTCTAACAAAACTCAAACATTGTAAAATGCTTAAGAAATTCAAAAATTAATTACAACATACATTCGCAGAATTTTCATTCGAAAAGAGGTCAAACTGTGAAATAAACCTTCAAAAACAGCGTAATTTAAATAAAGAAACGTCACCTTTTTTCTAACTAAGAATGCTCTGAAATATTTATCCACCCCAATCCCTTACTGTCCTACTTAACAAATGGTTTTCAATAAATATCTCTCTTTAAATACACCCAAACACTTCCAGAACTTCCAACAGAGGGGAGCATGTGAAATATTTTCCAGAATAATTCGACGTATAAAAAGTAGGCTATAATAATTACATGGCTGGAAAAATTTTAGCAAAAATGAAGGAAGTAAAGTTTGATGAGGTATCAGATGATTTTGCAAGCAATTAATAATCACGTCCTTTTCTCACATTTTATCATTGTTACACTGACCTGATTTTGCCAAATGCATACTTCAGGCCGGTTTTTAAATGAGATGTGTGGTGAGACAATTTTGTTTTGCTTTATGATTTCGAAATCATTTTCTCGGTGTTGCAATGGGGTGGTGGTGGTAAATTTAACCATTTAACTGTGATTGACGAGTATACTCGTCATAGAAGCGTAAAAGTAGGAGGCCGTTGGCTATTCTAATTTTAATTTTTGAGAGAAACAAAAAATATTCTCAAATTTCAAAATGTTTTGAATTTTCTTAGGTCAGGCTGAAGCAAAACAAATAAATGAAAATATGAAAAATTTAAAATGCTCATGCGTCTACGTATGAACCCGGATGAAGTAGCGTATAATTTTGTGAAATGAAATTATTTATGTTCATCAATAATATTTTTACAAGAGTTTTTATTTAACTTTCAATGTAATCTGTTGGGGTGGAATCTTGCAACTCAATTTTGAAGCTGATATCTTCAATCGATTGAGCTGAAATTTTATATATACGTTCAGTTTGGATAACAATGCTAGTTCAGAGTCCTGGCATTAGAGGGGTGCCTCCAGAACGGCGTCCCTTATCGGAACCAAGGTCTACTAGCTCCTGAGTTTACACGAACTTTCACACAAAAAAATTCTACAAGATAGAATGGGTCGAGTTGAGTGTACGATTTAATTTTTTAAGTTCTAGAGTAAAAGGGGGTCCTTCCAGATCCGATAAAAAAATTCATTGGACTTCGCCATTAATTCCAAAATGTACGTCGTTACTCCCAAAAGGGATACATTTTTCGAAAAGTCTTGTTGAAGAGATTATAAAAATATAATTCTTTAAATTCTTGTTTCGAAGCTTTGCCCTCTAAGAAGTGGTTCCCGATTTTAAAAGGGGTAACTCCCCAACTTATACGAATTTACACAATCAAAGTCCTCCTATCGATAGTACGGGTTGAGTCGAGTCTACGCACATAGTTTCGTGACTCTGGAGTCGAAGGGGGAGGGGCCCAGGTCGGTGAGACCCGAAAAAAGGACCCAACTCAAACACTTAAGAGAAATTTCAAAATCCAATTTCGAATTCTTTCTGGGCGCCTCTAATTTGACCTGAAACTGGAATTTGGAGAAGATAGCGTTCTTATATCGCGGGAGTTATTGAAAGAAAACTGAAAATGAACGGTGAATTTTAGACAAAAATCGCTAAAATCCTGAATAAAATTAAAAGTTTCAAATGGTTTTGAAAGAAAACACCTATTTTGATGTCTTTTTTCTCATAAAGATGTATTCTTTTTAACGCATATAAAGAAAAGCTTGCTTGTAAGAAATTTTTTTATTTAATTTTAATTTATTTTTATGTTAGTCTAAAAGAGCCAGAGAGAGAAGTCGGGAAGATAATTTATAATTAGGTTCTTATAAGTATGGTCATATATATCCATGGGACAAATGTGTGATGCCGATCAGGTGATGAGCCCATTGATAGCTGCTGGCCCAAAGTTACCTATATATCGAGAGGTGTAAATTCCAATTGTTTAATGTTAGAACCATATGCTTGCACTAGAGTAATGGTCCAATTTCAAGTTGTCTAAAGAATAGTTATTTTATTGGGATGTGATAGGCAAGTCTGCTTTCTGGTAAGGAGACTATGATCAAACGTACATCAGTTACTCCTGAACTATTTATGGTCAAGACAGGTAGAAAATAATTTGTCAGTAAAAAAGGGAGGAAAAGAGTGTGTGTTTAGATCAGTCAGTCCCAGACTTATGAGTCACTAAAATTCATAAATATACATAAGACCGGTGTTTACACTGCTATAAACGCGACCAGGAAAGAAGCGCATTGCTAGTGTTCTATTTGCAAAGTCCCATTATGTATAGTACCCTGTTTCGATGAATACCACTCAACAAGAAGAATTTAAATTCTCTTTCCTTTATATATATTTAATTTTTCTTGCATGTTTCGAGTAATTTAATAAAATAAGTTTAAATAATAAAAAAATAATAAGTCCAATATTTTAACAACGACACTTATTCTGATTGATTGAGTCTATTCGTCTTCACTCGATTTCCGTGACGCACATAGCTGTTTACACTCAAATGGGGGCGTCGCAGGTAACTCGTTAAATAACAATGATTAGGATGTTGCTTACAGTTATGTTTACATTTGATAAATATGAATTCACATTTCTGACATTATAACAAGTAAATTGAGTTTTAATACATTTTATTTTCTTTAGTTTGAGTATCGCGAGCAATTTCTCTTGCTTTACGTCCCACTGTTAACTTATACAATAAAATATCTCGTAGTTGGTTTCTTCCCCTTATTACTTTGATTCTCAGAAACACACAAGACAAAGCATTAGATTCAAAACCATCCGCATGTAATAGTAGCGCAAAATTCGTTTTGTCAAAATGGTATATTGTGTGAGCATAACTTGATACAACTTGATCCTAAATTTTAAAAAAACATAAGCATCGATGTTTGAAAAAGAAAATCCCCAATTTCACGTGTTCACCGGCACAAAACATAACCACAAATACGGTGTACTTCCGAATATTAAATGCGTGTGCGTTTTAACTTTAAAATTTAGCCAAACAAAATAGAAAACCGTGTAAAATTTACAGTTTTCAAGCATGTAGCCATGAGAGAGAGGATGCTTTCACACAAATAGCCAGAATATTTTCCCATCAAATTGCTGTAAAGTAAAACGCCAGACATCACCAATAACAGTTTTATTTCTGGTAGCCCTATCAAAGTCTAACATCTATTCCGTTCATTTGTTTCCTTGTAAAAACTATCTGTGCTTATTAAAGCATTTCTCAAACCGTGGGGTGCACCATTCTAACAGAGCATGATACCTCTACGAGGGGGGGGTACGAGCATATTGAGAAGGCGAAAACAAAAGATTGTTTCAAAAATTATAAATTTATTGAAAGTAAACAAAATTCATTTCCACATAATAAAAAATAAAATGCACATTTAAACTGATATAATGCACTTATAAATGTATCAGTTCTGCGCAATGTATTTTATAACTAATTTAACTAAAGTAAGTGAAGAACAAGTTTATGATTATCAGTAACCACATGTGATTGGCATTTATAAAATTATATACAAGAATGAACCCTAACCATTTTGTCGATTTATAATTCATCCCAATAAAAAGTTACGCGATTCACTCCCCAATGTTTCCCTTTTCCACTGTATGGGATGTATTAATTGGGGGGGGGAGGATAGAAAAGGAATAAATGCAAACAAATTATCTGAAGTAAGTAAATCCTTTGCAAAAACTTTCTAGCTATATTTATTGCATTCCAAAGCCCATGGAATAATTTTATAGATAGCAGTACAGAGAAAAGATTGCACTTCGGAAAGACGTATATATACGTCCGGGGCAACTAATACTTTGGCTGAGCGAGATGTTTAGATACGCCGGTGCATTGAAGAGGTTAAAGCCTTATTGTAGCTTTAGCGTCAAAGTATAGTACTATATAACCCTTTGATGGTTTTGAACGAGTTCAGCTCGCAATCGAATTGTGCTTCATAATGCGTGCAAACGAGTTCCGTTCGGGAGCAAGATTTAAACCAGCACTACTCGCGTAGTGAAATCTTTCCCCCATGCGCGCTGACGAGCTGAGCTCTTTCGGGATTATTATTCTGAATGGAGTATGTTACATACGAATCCTACTCGCAAAATTTAGTTAGTGTCTACAGATGACAATACGTGTTCCATCAATTTCTTTTCATAATGAGGGAGGATTTTTTCTTTTACCTTGTTCTTTTTATGCGTATTTTGATGCGTTTTTTTAGGGTGTTTGTAATTTAAAATGGCTCAAAAGCGAAAGGTAGATATTTATGATGATGATTATGATTGTAATACATAAAGCTTATCAAGTTTTGAGTCTGTTGAAGACTTTGGTCACAGTATATCAAGCACAGAAGACGATTCAAGATGTATCATAAGACGTATTTGTTTAGCCCTTTCAACTTAATAACTGTCTTATATTTATAATTAACTATTATTATTTATATAATTGATTATAATCATTTATAATTTACTATTTAATAATTATCATTTATTAATTATTTTGAAGTACGTAAAAACTGTTATTGATGTACTACAAGTACTTTAAGAAATTTTTTAAATGCGTGTGGCGAGATATCTACATCAGCAGAGAAGGGTGACATTTTCGGAAGAACGGAGGGGAAAACAGCTGCCACTTTCGACTACTGATTACTCGAATACTGCGCAAATTAACCCTCTAACCGGATAGCACGGAAAATTCCGTCAGTGTAAAGATTCTGCCTTCAAGTAACGTTTTCAAAAGCGGGTTAGCCGCACTTTTCTGAAATCCTTTCCCCCTTTTAAAGGTTTAACATCTTGAAAGATAATTGGGGACAGTGGAAGCAACACAGCAGGACACTGTTAGGAAGTTTTATGGCTCGAAGGAAACCCCGTGTTTTGACCCTGGGCAATCGTAAAAAATCGAGGGAAATTTCTTTAGACCCCAGGAAGTGTTATTTCGTTACCTAGTATTTTAAAACTTTTGAAAAGTCAAACGCATAAGTAAAATATGTTACAATTCCCTTTTGGTTTCATATTAATTTGAAACTGTAACAAGTTGGGGCGCGTCAGTGCAATCTGCTATTTTATATAGTTAGACAAATTATCTTTTTTAAGTGTATTCTTTCGCTTCATTTTTTCTTATTTTAATCAAAGCTTTCAGTTTTTTGAAACATGATCATTTATTATAAGATACCGAAAAAATTAATAAAACACCAAACTCTTTAAAATTTGAAACCTTTTCAATTTTTTCAACCACTAAAAATGAATAAATTTAAACTTCATCGAATCATTTGAAACATTTTCTTACACTTTGATAAAAATAATAACGAAAAAAAAACTAATTAAGATTTATTAGTTTTTTTTTTTTAGATTTCAAAGCCGAAGTGTTCAGGGGAATTTTAAGTACAGTGCTTAGTTATATATTGTTAAAATACACCGAATTATATTTGAATTTTAAGTGCTTCAACTTCAGTTTACATCAAAGAGAACATGAATGAAGATTTTCACACATTTTTTTATAACTTGAATGTTTGAATAAATGGTAATCAAAAATATACGGAAACATTTACAGTAGACATTTATGCATATAAATAAACATAAAAATCAATTTTAAATTCGAGCTATTCAAAAACATTCGAATTATTGTTCAAAAATATCTATTTATACAAAATACTTCAACATTTATCTTTTTTAAAGGCTAACTGAATAAGCAATTAAAATCTGGATATTTTTTGAAATCTCGACCGTATAAAGCTAGAAATTTTATGTTAGAAACTCCATTTGAAATTTCGAAAAAAATGCATCACGTAGTTAAAAATTATTTACCATAAGTTTTAGCAATTGTTTGAGTATAATAAAAATTTCAAATTTTATTATATAACTTCTTTGGTATCTTTTAATATATTTCGAAGATTTCATACAATTCAGTTGAAAAGTGCATGCTAAGAGCAAAAAATATACTAAAAAATTGATGAATATACAATTACAATAAATTCTTATATAGAAGCAAAACTGAGAAGCTAAAGCGTAGGAATGAAAAATTTTGAGTATATCTGAAGTAGTTTTCGAAATATTTATTTTAAAGTTCAGAAAATTTGTGTGCACTATGTTATACTTAATATTAATTAAATGGTTAAAATAATATGTTAATATTAGTCATGTAATCGTTTGATGACACATTCATATACTAATAAAAATTATCATGGTCATTGATGCGAATGTGAAGAATTTTATGTAATTTTAAATTCAGACATTAAGATATTGATGTAGAAAATATAAAACGACCATCTAAAATACATGAAAAATGCAGTCTGCTATAAAATGATCTTGACAAACAAAATCCGGCATTTTCACTTACTATGGCAGAGCCGGCTTAGTCAGGGGCGATCTGGAAAAACAGAGAGAGAACCGCGGTTTTGATGGATGCCGCTCTAGATTTTAAAGTTCCCAGGAAAAATTATGTATATATAAATTACAAATGCAAAAATAAATCTTGTAATTTTTCATACATTTTATAACAACGAATTGTGGAATTGGCTTCCAATACATTGTTGTGTTTGACAATATGTAAGGTAATCAACCCTATTTTAGATAGATTTGTACTACATTTTCGTAACCGTATTCCTTTTAAAATTAATTCGTGCAGCCGAAATACACCTTTTGCACCCTTAAAAATTTATGTAAACTATAACGGTTAATTTTAATTTATGCAACTTGTGAAATGTTCATAATTAACTATTTCCGTCTAAACAGTTTATATGAAAAAAAAGTTTGGACTCCCTCATTCATTAGGGATTCATAAAAGATTCTAACATTAAATTTTATTTTCACCGAATAGGATCGAGTGGTAGTGTATAGTGCTTCCACACCACAGGTCTGGGGCTCTATTAACGGGCTGCGCAAGGTCGACTATGCCTTTCATCCCCGCTACATTGGGTCGATAAATGAGTACCAAGCTTGCTTCGGGTCTTAAACACTGAAGGTCTCTCTTCAGACAGACCGCAAATCGGGACATCTGTTCATGCACCTCAGCGTCCAATAATCACGTGTATTATGATGGGCACAGTAGTTCCTGGCCCTCATGGATTGTTGTGCTTCTGAGTTTGAGTCTTAAGTTTGAGGATTACCTCACTTTGGGGATACCCCTTAGATAAACATGTATTTCCACTCATTTGCAATTAAACATTTTTCTTTCAATTACGTTTATTTCAGAAGGAAGTTTGATTTTTCAAATGTATCTGCTTAATAACATGTACATTTGTGTATTATATTAAACATTTGATCAATCAAAATTACATGTTTTTAGCTCCTCTAAAAGCTTTTAGGATTTAACAACTGATCTTACAATCCATATACGTTTTATAGTAGTATATTTAAAATGATAAAGACATTTTTAAGACTGTGTGAGCTTTTATGCCTCGTTTATAAATATAAAAAATTGCATTCAGCTACAGTTTTTAAAATGTACTGAAATAAGTGGAGGAATAGGATATTTACATATTATGAATATATTTGACTGCAGTAAGATATATTTATATTTCAGTTTCTTTACAATTTGAATAGAAGTTGTAAGCCATTTTGCGAATAGTTTGATATTGAGTATAAACCCATAGGCTGTTTAATATTGTAAAGTGTTTTACTTTGATACTAGCACACATTAAACTAAGGCTCATTTCCAGTTATATGATCAGCTTCAGTGATATTTAATTTTCAAAAATCGTCTACACGTACGAAAACATTATTTCACAACCGCACACCACATCTCATACTATATCTTCCCTACAGCAGGAAATATTTGTGTATACTGAAAAATTTAATACAGGATACATTTTCAAGTGTTAAATTTGTTTTTAAAATTTGGTATGAATACATTGTGGAACTGTCGGTTAACTTCACTGAACAAAATTGTTTTAAGTGTACTGTTTTGAAAGACAAAATTAATTAGGGAAAACTTTTCTCACAATAGAATTTGTAATGACTGAATTGTGTGAAAATGTAGTTATCGATGTGTGACATTTTCCCTTGTAATAAAAAAAACAGAAAGATAAGAAATTTAACTTGAGTAGAAAATGGTTTAGAAGTACTGTCATGCGCATTTGAAGAAGTATATCCCCCATTTAAATTAAAATTATTGACTGAATGTGTGTTATTTCCATCACAAATGCCGATGTAAAAAAATAATTTTTATATAATACAAGAAGTTCGAAAAGAGAACACTATGAAGGAAAATTTAAATTTTTTCCGAAAAATATTCAGTTAACATAAAAATATAATTTATGATTTAAATTTAAATAAATGAAAAGTATTGAAATCATTTTTATGTTATTTTAAATTAAAAATATAATTGAATAGAGAAAGATCGGTTTTATTTCATAAATATAATCATCGTATGTAATATTTATTGTGTTATTGTTTAAAAATGAGATAGGGCCTTTGCTCTTTTTTACCTCATTACTTTTTTAAAAAACAGGAAAGTGAGCGCGTTTTCTTACTCTCATATTCAAAAATGAATACAGGATGCTTTTTTCTGGTTCAAATCGCAATACCAAAAATATATATATATATATATTATTTTTTAAAAAATGACAGAAAAATAAATTTTGTTTGAAGAAAATACAACTATTTTTCAACTTTTAATACGCCATTTATTTCATGTTTTTTTTTTACCCTACATTTTGTTTTAATTTTACTGTGACTGAATCTATCGGGAAAACGACAGAGTAGAACTACGGTTTTCATACAAGATTTCCAAGGCAACTTAACAGCTAGCTGTAAACGATTATATCCTGGTTCTCACGCCGAAAGTCAAAGACGCCGAACTAAGTCATAAAATTGTCCTTTTTCGACCTCCCAAGTTTTAAAAGGGGGAAAGAATTGAAGTCTGTTGCATTTTTGAAGGGAATAGGAAAATAAGAGTGAAACGCTTTCGGAATAACTTTTCAGGAGGAAGGTATCCACTTAGAGGGTTAAGTAAACGAAAAACTGCTCGTTTCCCTAACCTTCAAAGAGATCATTCAATAGATTGCCATTGTACGGATGGAGACACGATGGAAATTATGATTGAATATTGGGTCGCAAGTATTGAAAGTTTGAGAAGCACTGGCTTATTATTTTTCGAATTTGCTTTTCCTTTTGAAAATGAGCGGGGAATGAAATTTAACCTATGTTTTATGTCCATGAGTAGCCACTTTGTCACATGATAAATATATACCAGGGGGACCCCAAAATAACCGAAATCCAACTGCGGTGGGCTTATGGTTTGTAGTTATAAGCTGTGCTGTTAGGTGGTCTTAGTTGGAGGTTTCTCGCTGACGTGCATTAGTGAGCTGGCATCAGAATTAGATTGTTGTTGTGTGCTCTCCGGTTTCAACTCTTTGGTGAGTAGTGACATTTCCGACCACAAAAAAACCAAGGTTGTGTTTGAAAGTTTGCTTTTTGTTGAGAAAGAAGCAAACACAGCCGCTGGGTCGCTTTGAGAAAATCACAGGTCTGCGAACGGTATTTCCGTTTAAATATGGTAACATGCCAATTGAAGACATCGTACTTCTAGAGCCTTTGTCGTCAAGGAGAAATAATGTAAACATCGCCAAAATTAAATGTGCAATTGATGAAGTTTACCGAAAGACCATTGACGAAATTTTGGTGAAAAATAATGTGTTAAGGTGGACGTCGCGATTTGCGAAGGCGGTTACCAGCAATCCTGTGGATCCGGAAGACCGCATGGTCCCTTCGTCGACTGAGATCTAATCCAGGGCCTTGGTACTTTCTAAGTCACCCTAGATCCGCCATATTATTTAAGGGTTCCAGATCATTCTCACGATTTTCGACTGGTCACCTGAGGTGCATGAATTTTGAAACTGGAAAACAAAGCTTTCCAATTTGCACCAAATGTAACATTTGTCCTTTTTCTCCTCAGCACATTATGCAATGTCTAGGTGTTTCCTGTGAAGAGGCTGTTGCTTCCCCCTGCTGTTCTTAGACTTTGTACAGATGTATGGGCTCATGGCTCTGGTCTATTTTACTAGACTAGATGGGGATTAGTCCCACCACCACACGTCACGATAATGCTCCAGGTCACACAGCTTTGTTTGATCGACAGTTTTTGATAAACAACCACACGTGATTGTGCCTTAACTACTCTATTCTTCTAATCTGGCTACGTCGGACTTTTTGTTTGCTTTGTAATGGCCTCCCACCTGGGGAAGCCTTCTCTTCATCTACTCGACCTAAATCTGGAGGGGGTAAAGATTTATGACCCAAGCTAGCCATGAGAAATCCATTTATTATTACCAAATATAATAATCAAAGACAAGCCAACTATACAGGGAAAATCCAGAGTGATATAACGTAGCTCAAAATCTTGTGACTAAGCGCATGGAATCCTAATCACTTAACTTTACTCAAAGTGATCTTTATAATCCTTTTGATTTGTTTGTCCTTTTTATGTTTGATTTGTTTTCATGAGTGAAGTCTAAAAGAAAGGCAATTCAGTGATGCGGATAGTCTGAGAAAACAAGCTATCGAATTTCCACAGTATTCTGCCTCCAGAGTTCCAGAATTGTTTTGAGTAGTTGCAAAAACATTGGTACAAGTACATTATTGCCCATGAACAGTTTTTTCAAGGGGGAAATTGTAGAGTTCAATAAAAATGCAAAATAGAAAATTAACAAAAGTAAATTCCTTGTTTTTTTTTGCTTCCTTTCGTGCATCCAGACATCCCAACGATTTAATATAAATTTTACTAAGTACTTGGAGAATAAGATTCAGACAATGAAGTTGGGTTTTCCATTTTGAATAAAAGTTTTATTCAAAACACCTAATTACAGGATTGAAATCGCAAATGCATTACTAACAGAAAAAGGTGTTTCTTTTAATGCGTTTTGCATTTTCTATATTTTTTCCGAGATTCGTGGATCTGTATAAAACCGCCCTCCTTACATTAAATTAAAAAAAAAACTTCCAAAATACACAGAAATATATATACGGTACTTTATAAATAATTAAAATTAATTCTTTTCTTATTGAAGGCTCCCAAAATTTAATGCCATCTACATACACGAAAGAAATATAATCGAAAAATGAATTATAAATTCCAGTTAGAAAAAAAGAACTTAATGAAATTCTTTTTAACAATTTGAAAGCGATCAAATAACAGAAGCGTTCACTTAAACATTTCCTCTGACATCTCTCACAAAGTCTTTTCAGACTTTATAGTTATCTCTTGGGGAATTATGCGACAGATATTTAATCAAATATAGTTTATATTAAATTCCCAGAAGTAGCAATGAAGAGAAGTATGCTCATTGAGATTGTTATGGGTTTAAAAATATGCCGTGTTTATTTTATCACCACATTTATAAAATGAAACTCTACCTACGCGGAATTTTAAAGGATTTAATTATTGTGGTTATATTCTCTACATGTATTGCTTTTATTTTCGTCAAAGGATATCATTATAAAAATTTAATTTTAGTATTTTTAAACACTTTGAAATATTTCTTAGTGGAAAAGGGTGAAACTTTTGCAACAAAAGGTTAAGAGAAGTTTGCTGAATTTTTAATTTATTTGCCCATTTCTCATAATACTAGAGAGCTATAAACATATACTGCCTTTTTTAATTTTGGTTTAATAATTAATCCCTTTTCTATAAAATATCCGTGCTGGAATATACTTAATAATGCAAAATAAAACATTGTTTAAATTTATAACGCATTTCTAAAATTATTTTAATAAGAAAAAAATTATACTTCTATTTAATTAACTCGTAAGTGATATATAGAATATAGTACAAAGTGGAACTCATTTTATTTTTTGAGATAACTTCTTAATCTTTCAAAACATCAAGGTTTCAATTAATTCCTTTACGTAGCTACCATCGGGTTCTAGGCACACAAAGGCCTGTGGATGATTATTGGTACTAGTTTGAAATCACGGGGCATGACGACGAGCGATGCTTGGCGCGATAAAGAATCACGCCAAGTAGCGCTTGTTGTCGCTGGAACGGAATCCAAGATGGCAGACTAGCAGTATGAAATCATCAAGTAGATAATTTTTTAAAAAAATGCTTTGAAATACATTGAAATTTATTTCAAAAGCAGAATATAGGAAGATATCGAGAATAACCAAGATAAATCAATAATATTATATAATAAAAAGTTAGATGTATACTAATAATATGCTGCAGTATATAATAATAATCTTATAAAATCATTTAATAGCAATTATATATAACATTCATATAGTATGATTAAATAATAATTATTACATATAATAATAATCATTTATATTTTAATAGTAATTATGAAGAAGAATGCAATCATCGTAATAAGAAAATTATTTTTAAGGATACTCATGTAACGTATTAATAATAAATAAATAACAATAGTAATTATAAATGAATCACGAAATAATAATTATAAATGAATCATAAAATAATAATTATAAATAACGAACGTAATATTTATAAATAACTATCATAAAAAAGCAATTATTATAAATAACGAATATTATACGATTATTACACACACACACATATATATATAAATAATTGTATTTTATATTATATTATTAATAAAATAATTATATAATATGTATATATTAACATTAATAGTGAATATCAATTAAAAAATACTGGAAACTTGCAATATTCAAAAAAATGCAAAAATATGAAAGTAATCATATTGTAATTTTATCGACCATCTTGGCGAACATAAACATAAACATAAGCATAAGCATGCCCCGTGATATCAAACTAGTTCCGAGAATGCTATTCATTGGATTTACCATAATAATTTTTATCATAAATTTTTATTCAATAAAGTTATTTACATGAAATTTTCAATGGGGTTTCCTCTAACACAGTGCAGTATTCTTAAGCATTTTAGCTAAGCTAAAACAGTTTTTTAGATCGTTTGGGGGATATTCTTTCAACTTCCTCTTAAATTGCCTTTTGAAGCCCTCGAAATGTTGATATTTTACGTCTATTTAAATGTTTTTTTTTAAAACATCCCCATAAAAAATAATCGCCAGGAACACAGACATGGGACAGTGATAGTCATTTATTATCAGGAGGCAAAAAAAATTATTTTTTAATCTTTCAGCCATTTTACATTTGATTTTACAGTATGACTTTACTTTTTTTGATCAAGTGTTTCAAAACTTAATTTTGATAGTATTTAGCTTCAATTTTAAAGTTTGTTTCTACAAAAAAAATGGTTTTGTTAAGCCTTCAGAGGACATTTCCGTCAATACCATAACACCTGACGGCCAACTTGCATTTTTCAAAACAGCTGTGTCTTTGCGACGTTTTTTGCTTGAAATATATTGAATCTTTGTTTTGTC
Organism: Trichonephila clavipes; assembly: GCA_019973935.1. Classification (NCBI taxonomy): domain Eukaryota; kingdom Metazoa; phylum Arthropoda; class Arachnida; order Araneae; family Nephilidae; genus Trichonephila; species Trichonephila clavipes. The sequence continues at coordinate 186,731 of BMAU01000736.1, read as the reverse complement.
AGTTGACAATGACAGTAGAAACTATCATTAGAAGTTATCCATGTTTTGTATCTACGATTGCGTAAAACTAAATACAGAGGCAAAGAACGTTTTCTCCGTTTTTCTATGGCCTTAACAAATATTTGATGACAGATTGGAAAATTTACTTTTTTATGGCCAATTTTCTTTACCAGAAGATGAATTCTAGATTTATATATCTATGGCTTCTTTGCAATAGATTTTTGAGGCAAATAATTATCTACAGCGATAATTCTTTTCAACTTCTTTTCCCCCCTTTCATTAAGGAATTACTTTCGTTCACATATTTCCCCCTTTTTTTCACAATTCTTCCCACATTTTTTCCCTGCATTATGCTCCTTCTCGGTTTAAAAAACTTCAACACCTATGGGTTTTTTTAACTTAATTCTCCATCACTAGTTAGGCGCAGTTTATTTCGTTAGATCGAGCATCAAGTTGTTTTAAATAGTTGTCAGTTTAAAAGTGTATTGCTGTGTATGTAATGTCACGTTTCCTAATTCTCCAGAAACCTCTATTTGGATGAGAGCAACTTCATCCATCACATAGTAAATTGCACAAACATTCCTGTAACAGGACTACACTCTCCGAGCACAGCTTGAATAACAAAACTTTCATTTTTTATGAACTCAATTTTACGAAACACTTCAGTAAGCAGTCAGTTTGGCAATGCATAACAAACAACTTATTTTAAGGGATACATTATAATAGTATAGTTCAAGGATGGGCAGATTTTTCCATGGCACGAGCTACTTCTAAATTTTTCAAGGTGTTGCGATTCACCCAATGTTAGTGGGCCCACACAAGGAAGGGGGAGGGATCACACACACAACGCGCGTCCTTACCTTCACTCATAGCCCTTGATTTTCCCCCCGATTCTTTATAATCTCATGTATATAGTACATAAAATGTAGTTAAGTTTTTATTGTTAGTAATTTTTTATTAATTAATGTCAATCATTTACTCAGAATTTATTTTTTGCTGTTTTTGCTGATAAACGATAAAATAAAAAAATATGTTTGGCTGCTTATTGGAGTATGATGCGAGAATGGTAGACCTTCGACCCTCAATCCCCCCCCCCTTGAAAAGTTCTTGTGTGTGCTACTGTCTAATGTCGTAAACGTGGTGAGGTAAGAAAAAGGTTTTATAACTTAATAATATTTACAGCATATGTATTTACCTACAGAATTAAAATAAAACCACACACTTTTAAAACCGCGGTTAAAGCGAAACGCAAGATTAAAACTTAATAATAATGGCCACAAAGATAATAATATGAAATGATGTATTTATTGTGAAATATTTCAAAATGCATTAAAAATTAAAACATTTTTATCTAAAATTAGTTTTTGTTGTAATAGCCAGTAGAATATATATATATATATATATATATATATATATATATATATATATATATAGTCTGTGTACTGTCACAACCAATCTTGAATTTTGCATGTATATTTGCTAACTGCTATCATCTTAAGGTGGTCAACCCAAAATGTCTCGGTAGTCCACCGGTCGATTGCGATTGACGTATTGCCCACCCCGGGTATAGTTACTATTTGGATCGCTTAGCAGGAAATTCCATGACAGCATAAATCTAAATATACTTTTTTTTGTTCATTTGTAATATTTCCACATACATTGGTAACTAAAACACCAAGAGCCGCGGAAAGCCATGGAAAACCCTGACCACTGTGAATCCTACCCCGAGGCACCTAGAGAGAGCCTTGTTACCCGGTTTCGTCAAACCATCGGACAGGACTTTTTGGGAGTATGCCTCCATTGACCAGACCTGACCGCTCTGAGGTCATACCAGAATGGATGGCGACCACATGCTCCAATGCACTGGACTGATGAATGTCCGACTGAGACGGTGCCATCAGTCGGTACTGTGAGGTTCGGTGTCAAATAGTCAATAAATCAAGCATGGATGCTGAATAAATAAATAGTTTATTATCATCTAAACCTCTGTATTAATCCTTCAATTGTATTGAGAGTTTTTTTTTATATCACTCGCGCGCTTCTTGATTTAAAAAAGCCTGAACTTGATTTTCCCCAGCAGAAATATATTTATCAGATATGCCCCCTTAACCCATCACTTTCAAGAAACACACAGCCTTTTTAGTTTATTTATACTCAGTAAGCGAAATATTCATTTGCCAATTTTCAAGTCTGCAAGTCTTATTGTTCAAAAACAGGATTTTTTTTCCTGCAAATTATTTTTTCCTGGAAAACCATTCGTAGTTGATCTCTACTGAACAAGAGAAACAGGCTTGCTAAATGTCAAGTTTGGAAAACTAATAGTTCAAACAAAGGACATCTTTTGATCTTTAACGGTCCCGTACCCCCATTTGAGAGTAGATTTCCACAAAACTTATTTTTACCGGATCTCTACTGAATAGAAGAAATATGTTTTTTCCAAGTTTCAATTTTCTAAATTCAATTTTTGTTTATACAGAGCCCTTATACTTCCCTTGGGAATCTATTTCCACAAAACTCCTTCTTTTCGGAAATCTATCAAACAAAAGAAAAATGTTTGACAAGTTTCATGTTTGTCAGTCTAATAGTTCAATTATGGAAAATTTTCATTTACAACACCCTTTCCAGCAATCTCTGCAATAGCAGTTCTTAACAGATCTATACTTAGCAAAAGAAAAAAAATGCTTACCGAAATTAAAATCTCTATTAATAGATAATAAGTAGGAATTTTCTTCCTTAACACCCCTTCAAAACCACCTTGGGAGTCGTATTTCGAAAACCCTTTCTTAGCGGATCTTAATGATTAGAAGGAGCATGCCTGCTTAATTTCAAAACTTTAGGTCTAATAGAGAGAGTTCCGAAGCATAAAAACATCTCATCCCATAAAAAAGTATAAGAAAACCATTACATGAAAGATATCTTAAACATTTTAATCTTAAATATTATCGGATAAGACTACCCAAAACAATCATTTCCGAGATTATTCGAGTTAACAGAATTTTTTTTTAAAAAAAGTGAGATCTCCACTATTTAGTTTTAATTTATTGAAAAGAACAGCACTGTTGATTGTCTCTGTTAATGTAACATTTAAATTTCAAATTGGTTTACAAATTGTCTATTTTAATGTGTTTCTGCAAACGATCACTTATTATTCAGAAAAAATTTTCGAAATTGCCCGAGGAGTATTTTGGCACGAAAATGGTTGTGCGCACAGCGTTATTTCTTCAACTCTTTTTTAATTGGAAATGCTTTTTTTATCATTGGTTGCAAACTTTGTTTTTAGTAATAGCATACTTAATATTCAGGAAAAGAGCTGAAAGCATTTAATTTATTTTCTAATTCTCATATTGATTTGAATATACCCCTCTTAGCATATTTACTCTTATGAATCATTCCTCTGGTATAATAAATATTTCTGTTGAGCTTTGAAGGTAACTTCGTTATCGTAGATTTAAAATAGAATTTTAATAATTTATATTCGGAGGAATCAATGTCTTAGATTTGAAAAACTGTAACTTTCAAAGAGATGTGAAAAGTAAATAGCATTGAAATTTAAAATTATACAAAATATAAATTTTATATAAGATCTACTCAGTTTAGTTTATAAATAACGTTCCTTTGAAGTAAAATTGCAAAGTATTTCATGCGTAATTTGAAAAACGGACTTCAACGTTATTAAAGTATTAAGGCGACTTGGTACCCTAAAAATCACAAACCTATCGTTTTTTTTTTTATTTTCATTTAATCTTATTCTTTGCATTATTATCTTTCGATTGATATATCACTTGTGCATGTCGGAAAGTTAGAAGTTGAATAAAACTTCATTTGAAAACAAATTAGGCAATTCAACCACACCCCCTTTTTAGAAAAAAAAGCTAAAAAATGCGTTATGATAAAAAAAATCTATTTTATAAAGAGAAATAATAACATTAAAAAAAGAATGTTCAATATATAAAGCAGAATATTTCCGAGGCAATACATACAACCATTTTTTTTCTATGTGAAATGTGTGCATGTAAATTTTTTAAATTAAGACATTTTATATTAATAATTTTATAATTTCAGTTCTTATTCCTGATATATTTTTCATACAAATGTAATACTTTAATATTATAAGAAGAAAAATAGCTAAAATTTCTGTCGTGACAGAAAAAAATATTTTTTAAAGTTTTTCTTGAGTTTTCTTGTGCAATTAGTACTCTCTAAAAGTTGATCATTTATAAAAATGTGTGGGTTGAAAACATATGAAAATGCAATTATTTTAAAGAAAAACGTATAAGTAATATCTTAAAGTGGTATTTTAAGTTTAATTAAGCTTAAAATAATTATTTTTTCAGAATTATAAACTTTAAAGTGGTTTTTCTCAGTTTGTGTTTTTCGAAACCTTAGTGCATTCAAAATGCTACTCCTTCGACAATTATTTACCAATCACTTCCATTTTTTCCCTGCGTGTTAAAAATAAAGCATGTAATAAAATTAGGGATCCGTTTTGCTATAAACTGAATAGTTTTTTTTAAAAAAATAAAATGTAAGACATGTTGGCTTTTTCGTTGATTTTTAGCCTGTATATCAACATTTTATTTTTTTTCTCGAAAACGAATGAAGTTATTCTAAAATCGATCCCTTAAGTTGTTAAGAACATTCATAAGAATATTATAAAAAATTTCAGGTCAAAAAATTAATTTTTACAAAAGGAGTAGGTTTTTTAAAATTTTCCCAATTTTCTTCAAAAAATTTAAATTTTTAAAATTGTGTGAATAATATATAAAATTTTCATCTGGTAACATTTTCTTGAATAGAAACATTGTATAAAATGTTAAAATATAATTTTTAAATACGTAAATAAAGAAGTTTGCTCAAAGGGTGCCAAGTCCCCTTAAATACAGTCATAAAAATGAATCAAAAACAAGTTGAAAGTTTTAATAATTTGAATGGGAACATTTATAGCTATAAAAATATTTAATGCCCGTCCTAAAATTAGATGCATTTGGAATTGGGACTATCATTATTTTTTTTCTATACTGAAAAATGTATTGACTTCTTTTAAAGTAACTATATTAATTTAGTTCCCCTCTGCTATACTACATGGATTTTTGGAGGCATTTTTATGTATTCTGCGTTATTTTCTGTATTGGTAATATCTGAAATCAATTTTATTTCAAAATGGAAAGCAATTTATGCCCTGGGAATAGATTTTTAAGCTTGTAAGGAACCGCTGCCTGCACCTGGCAACAGGTCGAACGAGAGACGATATAGAGGGAAGGATCTGGCAACGACGGAGGAGAAAAAGGTCGGAACGGGAGAGAAGAGAGAGGGTGACGAAAAAAGCCAGGGTGGTGAAAAGTAGACACGGCTGAACGATGTATCGTAATCCTGTAACATCTCAATATATTCTTGATTTTAAGAAATGTCCCATAGAAGGTATGGAATAAACAGTGGGACCAAATCCTGTCTGCAATTATTTTCTTGTCACAATTCGAACACGGTCGGAAAAGAACTCACGAGTTTACACTGGTGTCAGAAGTGCGATGCAATGAAGCAGAATTTAAATGAACAAAATTTTTCAAATTGATCGGTGTTCGTACTACATAATTGTGAACAAGGTTCTAGTGGACATTCAGTTTGAAAGAAAAATTTTAACAAGGAAATAGAACCCTGCAGTGTATCTTCAAGTTGATGACCACGTGCATCCCGGGAATTGCCTTGCAGCAGTTTGAAGTGAAAAAAAAAAAAAAACAAGACCTTCTTCATATGGAGTTTTACCATCACCTGCCGAGTTGGTATATGAACGAACAGATGTCGTATTTTTCTTCATTTTCTGATGAATGGAGCCGTGATCTGAAAAGTGTTCAAGTACTGAAACAGCTTTCATGTCGAGGTAGGTGGCTATTGTCCCCCTAAGTTAAAATATTGTGTGAATATTTAAAAAAGTAATGGGATGCAGTCATATTTAATTTGTTTTTTTTAAAAATAAAATAGTAAAAGCAGATATATCTGAAAAAATAAAATTTCATTGGTTTATTGCAATATTCTATGTTGTTGGATTATTGTGTAGATGAAATAAGAAAATTGTGTACTTATTTTACCTGGAAATGATAGGGTATCATTTTAAATGTTGTAAAATATGGTATTTAGAGTTCTAGTGTTAAACTATAATTTCTTTTTTATCATCATTCTTTACTGTTTTGAAGTTGTCTCAAAAATTAAAATCTGGGTATAGAAAGTGTTTTGCATAACAATTCAGTTTGCAGAATTTAAAAAAAAAGAATTAGATTAATTTATCTTGAAATAATGGTTGCGAAAAATGTATGTTTGAGTGGGTAAAAAATATCCATTAAAAAATGTATATGTATTTCAAGTAGACTTCCTGTTAAAAGGTTGTAAAAAAGAGATTTTGTAGGTTATTTATGACTCAGAATGTGGCATGTTTTTTTTTTAATATTAAATGATTGTTTTTCATTTTAAGCAAAAGTTTTGCAATTTGTCAGTTAGTTGATAGTTTAATGCAATCTGAGGTTATTTCCTTTGCTCGTAATTTAGGATGTATATGTATATTGGTTTTTTGTTTCCTGCATAAGATTCTTTTAATTAAAAAAAAAAGAAACTAAGTAGATTTATGATTTGAGAAATAATTCTATGGTAATGTAGCTAAAGTATGTTGTTAATTGTGTTTTTTTAAATTTGAAAAAGGTTTTGATTAGTAACAAATAACTGTGTCTCATATAAGTTTTATTGTAAACATATTTCGTATTGTGTTTCTGAAATTTGAGTACTCTTAGAAAAAACGAGTAGAAATTTTTCTTGCTTGTTAAATATATAGTACTAGGTCATTTAAGTGTTTGTAGTTATAAATTTGTCAGAAGGTAATTTGGCATTAGGTTTAGCTTGATTAAAAATGGCATTTCTCATTAGAAGTAAGAAAATTGACTTAATTCAATTAGCGCGGGACTTAGATGAGTCACCTGATCCGTCTATGTCTAAAATTGTTTTAAGGAATTTAATAATCTCTAGTAAATATTACAAGGAGGAAGAGGCAAAAGAGTTATTGGAAGTTATTACAGCCGAAAGGTTAGAGACAGAACAGCGGCAAAAACTAGAACAAGAACAATTATCAATTGAAAAATTACGCTTGGAAATGGAATTATCTAGGATCGCTAATCAGAGTGCTAATCAAAATAATGGTCAAACCTCACGTGTAAAATCTTTAGATGAAATAGTTAAAATGGTTAGGCTCTTAACTGTAAAGGTACCCAATAAATCAGACGGGTGGGAATATTTCTTTTCTAGTCTTGAAAAGGCTTTCGCTAGTGAAATGGTTAGCGACGAGTTAAAACCGAAGGTTTTGTTATGCATGTTAGGAGACAAAGTGTCAAACTTATTAGTTAACCTAGGCGAAGAAGAATTAAAAGATTACGAATCTTTAAAACAGGTTGTGCTCAAGGAGTATGAACCCTCACCAAAAATATGTTTAGAAAATTTTAGAAAGGCCAAACGTAACTCTGACGAAACTTTCTCTCAGTTCGCGTCCCGTTTAACATCGATGTGGTTATACTACTGTAAGTTAAGAGAAGCGAGAATGATTTTTTGAGTCAGTTAATCAACTGATCGTAGCAGATAAAATGTTTGAAATGTTGGATTCTGAGACGGCGACCCATATTGGTGTGCTCCAAGGGGAAGAGTGATACAAACCCAGGGACTTGGGCAAACAATGTGATATATTTTATGCTTCCAAAGGGAAATCCTACGATGAACATGAGAGAGCTAAATGGAATGATAGTGAAAAGAGAAGTTTTAATGGTAGTTGGGGTAAACAGCCATTTTGGGGAGAAAAAAGTCAGATAATTTTTCTTCTAGGAAAACTTTGATAAAGGTCAAGTAACTGAAATTAAAAAATTCGCTTGTTTCACCAGCGGATCAGATAAACATTTTAAGCGGGATTGTCCGAAAAACAAAGAGGTAGATAATAAAAGACTTAATGAGAATAAGGTGTCAACAGAAGGGACGGAATTGGTAGATGGGACGGTAGCTGCTAGAGTTGATTTGCTAGGTAAAGTCATTCCTAGACGGGCTATTGAAGACAAATTAAGTAAATTAGTGAAAACATCTATCAGTGTAGATGGGAAGTTAGTCAATGCGTTATTGGATTCTGGTACGGAAATTACTGTTATCAAGAAAGACTTAGTTCCTGGAATATCGGTTGAAGGAGCTTCCACGATTTATTTGAAGGGTATTTTCGGTCCAGTGGTTAAATGTCCTTTAGTATATGTTCCAATTGGTCTTGCTACCGGTGGCCAGGTTAATGTGGTGCACCAGCAAGTGTTATGTGCTTTGGCAGAAGTTTTGGTAGAAGACGTGTTGCTTCCACCAGATGTTTTGGATATGTTGGGAGGAGCCCAGAGTGAAGAGAATTCACTGGCTCAAAGCTCTCAGGACCTGAGGGTTGACTCAGGAAATGTAGATGAAACCGAGGTTTCGTCGGGTATTCTGCCAGAGAAAGCACAGGAGCACATTGGGGATTCTCAAAGGAATATTACTTCATGTCGGAATGAAGTGGGAACATTGGGTACTAAGGATGAGGAGGTGACTGCTGAGATGGATAAAGGAATCATGGTGGCTGATAGTTTTCGTTCCGAACAGGAGTGTTGTGCCGAGTTAGCATTGGTTTGGAAGTATGCTAAGGAAGGCAAAGGAAACTACTATGAAGTAGATGGATATCTATTTCGTAGGGATAAAATACTCGGGGAGAGTATTGGGCAGCTGGTAATTCCGAAGTGCAGAAGAAATGAGATGTTGAAACTAGCGCATACTTCCGTGTTCAGTAGTCACATGGGTCCCAAGAAGACGCTTGAACGAATAAAGTATTCTTTCTTTTGGGAGGGTCTGAGGGCCGATGTGAAGAAATTTTGTGAGTCATGTAAAGAATGTCAGCTCACTCGATCGGTTAGGATTAAAGACCGATCACACATTACACCTGTGGCAAGGTCTGAATTGCCATTTCAGGTGGTGAATATGGATCTGATATAGGTCCAATTGATCCACCAAGCTCAAAGGGACATACATATATTTTATGTCTGGTTGATTAGCACACTAGGTGGGGCGAGGCTAGGCCGATGACTAGTCTCAGTGCGAAGGTAACCCGTGAAGCTTTGTTAAAGATATTTTCGAGAACTGGGATTTATCTTTTGTTGAAAAGGGAAGGTTGTGTAGAAAAGAATAGCGCAGCATCGTGGGTCACGGTACTGGATTTGTGGAAGTGGTATTTCTGTCGTTCTCTCACGAAGAATTATGCCGCATGCTTTATGTCGTTTGGAATTTGCATGACTAAAAAAGTGAGGTTTAAGATTGAATACACTTCTTATGGATGTAATTTAACGGCTCAGGTTTTAAGAATGTTAGAGCGATTTGTTGTATCTCGAATATAGTCGACATAGACATTCTGATGCAGATTTGGAAAAATCGTGTAAAACAAATTAACTTTATATTAGAATGGGTGAGATGGGTTGGGTCGGAAATCATACTGGCCAAAGGCAAATTAGAGCCGTAGGAAAGTTTTTACTGTGGACTTAATATGGATTTAGTGAACTCATTGAGCATTCACATTCATGAGTTAATGAAATAAACATTGTCTAGATTAAGATAAAAACTGTAATGTATATATTTAGTGTTTTTTTTTGTATAATGTGTTTTCCATGTATCTGTTTGCAATCCCATTACAGTTTAGATCTTTCTGGGAACATAGTCACTTATTTTAATTGGGTGAACTATTTATATTATTTCATGTGTTTGTTTAAAGGAACTGTCACTAGAACAATCATCGAAACTATTGACTGTTGCAATTATTGTGTGTTCTGTTTGTGAACTTTCTGTTTCACGGTTTGTGATTTTCTGTTCCTGGTGTCTGAAATGGTAAAATCAGCCACAAGGGGCAAATTTTACTCTTAGGTGGGGCGTGTAAGGAACCGCTGCCTGCACCTGGCAACAGGTCGAACGAGAGACGATATAGAGGGAAGGATCTGGCAACGACAGAGAGAAGAGGTCGGAACGGGAGAGAAGAGAGAGGGTGACGAAAAAAGCCGGGGTCGTGAAAAGTAGACACGGCTGAACGATATATCGTAATCCTGTAACATCTCAATATATTCTTGATTTTAAGAAATGTCCCATAGAAGGTATGGAATAAACAGTGGGACCAAAATCCTGTCTGCAATTATTTTCTTGTCACAATTCGAATACGGTCGGAAAAGAACTCACGAGTTTACAAAGCTGCAAAACAAAATTGTATAAATAATCTGTTTTGGGAAAGAATTGAGATACAATATTTTATTTTCATATATATATAAAGCTGTTAAAACATATAATACATTGAAAAAATTATCTTTCAAATAATTAGTAACAAAATTAAATTATATTGGTTAAAGGTTAGTGTTTTTCTTAATTTTTACTATTAACTCACACTCTATATATTTATTTATTTCTCTTGGTGGACTTTTCAATCGTTAATAAAATACATTTTAAAGCGCTCCATTGAGCTGACATTTTATATACATAATTATTTTGGATGACAATACAATAATTTAATTATAATTAATAAAAATTCATTAAAACTAATTATTTAAAGAATTACAAATACAGCCACGTTGGCGACTTGTGTCAAAACTTGAAAGGGTTCTTTTTCTTACGTTTTAAAGCATTCAGTTGAACTGAAATTTTATGTACACTATTGTTTTGGAAGAGAATATGATACGTTAATGATAATTAATAAAAATTAATTGCCACTTAATGTTGTGATTCTGTCATATGTATGTGCATATTTATATTAATCGTACCTATTTAAAAACAAGTAGCTAAAATAAAATTTTTCTTTGTTATAAGTAGAAATTGACATTAATTTTTTTACATTACTTGTTTTAAGAAGAAACTCTAATTATAATTATGCATTGTTCTTATGTTTTGAAGTCATGTACACGAGGTATTATCCTATGCTTTTGAAAAAATAGTACATTTCTAGAACCACAATTCTTTGAGTTCATAAGGTGTGTCTCATTTTTTTAATAAACAATATTTCAATATATGTACAAGGCTAATTTTTTTATGCTTATCTTTTTTTTTTAATTTTAAAGCTGTGATTTTCATACCTGGGGTTTAACGCGCACCCGTTAATTTGGATATTTTTTTTGTGTTAACAGTGCATGTTATACACCGGATTTTACTGTAATTTAAGTATTGGGTTCAGATAGTTGGCTTATATATTTTTTTGATTGAATGTTTTTGTCGATTAGGTTACTGAACTATTTTAAAAAGTAATCCAAATTAACCCATTTCTTAATGGTCCCCCACCCCTTCGAAAAAAGTACTGAATAAAATCGTTGTATAAAAAAATATAGCTAAATTTGGTGTGAATTTCATTTACTTTATTGTAATCAAAATAAATACATGATTTGTGTTTACTGAGATTAAATGCATTTTTGGAAGAAAACCAATCATTAATGGCATCAAAATGATCAGAATATCTATACATAGATCTTATCATCACATTTTCCAATTTATTCAAATTCTTTTTATATCCCTCACCCCTTAATTTAAGAAAACAGGAAAGTTTAAAATGAAATATATTTGCTTTTTACATCCAAGTAAACCCACACTTGTGATTTAATTTCTGAAAAACTTTTTCTTAGAGAATTTCGACTAAACAAAAAAAATATATATATTTGGAAAATTTCAATTCTGTCTGCGTAATAGTTAAAGGGGGCATTTTAACCCTCGCCACCTCCTTGTTATTCTTTCCCGGTCTCTACTAAAAAAACATGCATGCTAAATTGAAATTATGTTGGTCTAATAGAAAAAGGAGAATTTAAATCTTTTACATCACCACAGACCTTATTTTGGAAGTAAGTTTCCTGAAAGACATTACAGAATAGATTTCTACTCTCAACAAAATATACACAAGTTTTAAATTTAATGAAGTTGGGTCTAATAGGTCAAATATGGAAATTTTTATCTTTAATGCTCCCCATCTACCTTCATCCCACTGCATTCAGTTTCAACAAAACCCATTCTTAAATGCCGCCAAATCAAAAGATATGGATCAAAGTAAAAACCGTTTCCTAAAAGTGAGTGGGAACGTTTTTTCACTAATGATTGTATATCACGGAATTTCACAACTTCGTAAATACGCACTCAATCTGCAAGCAGAGACCCTAAGCAAGCAGATTTTAGAAATATATATATATATTGGCGGAAATATTTTTAAGGCTCCCTTGAAACATCAATGTGAAACTTTCTGAAAAATTTCGGAACGATGCGATTAACGGTGTGGATTTGTATAAGTTTCAAGCTAATATACGAGTGTTTCAAAAATCAGGCACATTAACATGGTAATCCTCGTTGCTTAAAAACCAAAATGTTTGGTTGAGATTTCTGTCTCTAGAGGGCAGCAGAGGGCCCATCATAAGAAGTTTTGAATGTAACAGGCACCAGTTTAAAAATAATTGTCAGTTGTAGTCAGTTGACCTTAACGGGATGTGCATGAAGTTTTCCCAAGAGCAAAAAACAGCTATCGTGGAATTTATTTCGCCGCAAAATCTCATTACCGGGTGATAAATGTATTTCAGCAGAAATATCCAGGTGAAATAATAGCACCAAATGCATTAACGATGACCTTTTCAGTGCAACGGTTCCGTGACACAGGATCGATTGAAAACAGGAAGCGATCGGGTCGAGCGTCCATAGTGAAAACGAAAGTTAAGATGTGGAAGCAGCTTTATAAAGAAGTCAATTGAAAAGGCCGTCCGTCAACATAAACCTCAACATGGAATTCATATTTTTGCCGAACAGTTATGAAAGGTTCACTTGGTTACAGCAAGACGGCGCAACGTGTCACACATTACGGGATAATACGAAGGTTTTAACTGAATGTTTCGATGATCGTGCCACTTCCAAAGGACTTTGACCACCACGTTCACCGGACTTGTCAATGCAGGATTTTTCCTTTGAGGATATCTGAAAAATGTCGCCTTAAGGAATAATCCCTGTAAGCTTCATTAACTGAAGAATATCCACTTTCATCTAATTTCGGACATTAATTCTCACTCTTTGTTAAGTGTTAATTAATCTGGTAAAATAGTTCGATTGTGTGTCAAGGAAAACGGACATCATTTTAAATATTTCCTATATTTTACCATGTCTGACACCTGACAATAATGACAACCACTCAACCTTTGTTTGTCATTTATTCTGATTGTTAACGAAATTCATCTGTCTTTAAACTCAACCACAAAGGTTGATGTGCGCGACTTTTGAAACACCCGGTACGAACATTCAAAAAAAGTATAATATATAATTAAAATTATTCCAGTTTTATATAACATGCTAATCTATCTGTAGTAGTAAGATTTACAAATAAGGAAAGTTTTTACAACTGTATCAATTTTACTTTTAATCCCCATGATATGTATATCAATTTCCAAATATGTATTAGAGACGAAATGTGTATATAATTTTACAAAGAGTAAAATTGGTTTCCTAAAATATACATCATTGTATTTATTAATATGTGTTGCTATTTATATGACGCAGAAGAATAAGTGTAAAATTATTGATGAAACATTTTTCATTTTTAAAAGTTGAGTAAATCCAATGTTCGTTTCTACTTCAAAAAAGAATTTTTAAAAAAGAAGAAGAAATGACGATAAAGAAGTGAGGTTTATAAGAGAGACCTCACAAGGAGGTCGAACTTTTATTTGTAGCAGAAATATTTTTCGTCATGCTCTCATTAAAGCCAAGCAATGTGTTTTAATTTAATTCATGCAAAATGGTGCACCTTCATACAATGACAATCCAGTAAATCGAACACTACTGACTACTCATAGTAAGGGCAAAGCGATTGTCCCAGTTTGCCAGATCGGATGGCCAGCATCTTCAGCCGACCTCACTCCACTCGTTTTGGGGCTATTTGACATTCCTTATGCCAGCAATACTCAACCTATAGCATACAGAGCCTTTTTAAGCGTCCCGGTGGCCATCGTCCATTGCTCTGCGAAATTTATTTACTTAAGGACATTGTATTAAAAATTTGGTGCTAAATTCATTGTCAAGAAATCAAATATATCAAATTTTCTTTTTATTGTCGGTGTCGTACGGATACGAATTGACATTCTTTTTCTATTTGGAATGGTTACAGTTAGCGATGTCGAACAACAGTGGTGTAGCAACAATTTTATATGGGTGGAACGAATTTTTAATTATTTTTCATATCTTACAAGGGAAAAATATTCGAAGAAAATATATCGTGTCAAGCAATCGGGAGGTTGACTATTTTGCAGGGAAAAATTATTTGATTTGTCACAAAAGAGCTGTATTACACTGCTGGACAATTGCTAAGGACGGATAACACTATCATCCATAGCAACCACAAAATGAAAAAGCAAAATGTGGAAAATTAGAATAAGTGCGGGATATTAGTAAGAAGATGTATGAGTATGCAAATTTTTTTTCCACGTCTGTTCATCACGTTCATAAGAGCTTTAAAGGTTTTGACGCGTGTGGACAGTTGTTGTTTCAAGTCAAAGTTTTACAGAAAAGATTTCATAGACGAACTTAGAATTTTTGACATGTCTTCCCGACATCACATAGATGATTTTATGCGTGGCCGAATTATTGGAAAGATCGAAGAAGGGCGAAAAATAACAGATTTTGCCAGGGAGTTCGACATCGCTCACAGCGTTGTTTCACGGCTGTGGAAGTCATTTAAAACTACTGGAATGTGTAGTAGACGGCACGGGGGAGGTCGTGTTAGAAGTACGACGCCTGCAGAAGACAGATATATCGTCCTATCAGCAAAAAGGAACAGGCGCACCACAGCTCAGCAGGTGGCAAATCAGTTTCTTGCTGCTTCAGGAAAGCAGATCTCCCGAAAAACTGTTGCCAGACGTTTGAGGGAGGAGGACTATACGCACCCAGACCTGTTGTGTGTGTCCCATTGACCAGACAGCACCGTACTGCCCGTTTGCAATGGTGTCGTGAGCATCACAATTGGACTGAACAGGACTGGGCATGCGTACCATTCTCAGATGAGGAGTAGGTTCAGTCTGTCATTGGATTGTAGACGCCAACTGATCTGGCGCGAGAGTGGTACTGCTTATCGTTCAGAAAATATCCAGGAAAAGGACCGATATCCGACATGCAGTATCATGCTGTGGGCCGGCATCATGATAAATGGCCGCACGCGCCTACAAGTGGTTGCGAATGGAACTATGACGGGCCAACGATACATTGATGAAGTTCTACTTCCTCATGTTCGTCTTTTCCGTGGTGCTGTCGGTGATAAATTTGTTTTTATGGACGACAACGCAACATGTCATTGAACACTCGCTGTTCAGGATTGTCTAGACAGCGATGGTATTCAACATCTCGTATGGCCAGTGCGTTCTCCAGATCGAAACCCCATTGAAAATGTTTTGGATGCTTTGGGAAGGCAAGTTGCTGGTCGAAACTATCCTCCGACAAACAAGAACACCCTCATACGTGCACTCACAGAGGAATGGGATAAATTGCCTCAACAGCTGCTGGATAATGATGTGCAAAGTATGGTACGACGTGTGGAGTGTTACATCACACTCCACGGTAGACATATCCCGTACTGATACCTTTCTTTAAGGTGCCTGCTGATTTTTAGATGCATTGTTCCATTTCTCCGTACGCAGATCAAATGAACATTTTTTTCCTTTCAGATGTTTCACAGCTTTTGTACTTTCCAGAACAATAAATATTCTTTATTTTAATGTCTGAATAGTGTGGCAACTATATTTTATCCTACTAGGCCTCATGTCTCGCTTAATGTTATGCTACATAGCAATTTGTGATTCGTCCTTAGCAATTGTCCAGCAGTGTATAAATCCAGTAAGCAGGAATCATTCAGTGACACTTATCTTCGAAGAATTCTTTCAAGAGGTGATAAATAGGCTTTTTTTTCTTGGATAATCTTTGCAGCAGCAGCAGTGTTTAGTCATTGGAAATAGCAAGCAGTATTAAAGACATCCTATGAAGTTTATGTTATTTGTAATCATATGAAACTTTTTCCCGATGCAAAAATTGTGAAGGAGTGTTTCTTAAAAGCTTCTAATTTAGTGTTAGTGACAAATATATATATATACATAATAACAATTAAAAAACGCAAAACAGAGGAGTTATAATGTTTTGATCAATTTTGCATAGTTTAAATTTCAAATGTTATCTTGTTCCTAAAGCACCCCCCTATTTATCCCAATGTTGCAACCCACGTGAAATTGCTGACATATGTATGCGGTCCAGCAGAATAAAAGGTTGAGTAGCCCTGCCTTATGCACTCCTTATCCTAGTCAACATATGTAGAACCTTTTTGCAGTTCATTCCGGTGTATTGCCTTCAGATGGAACGAACTTTGTGAGACTTATTTACGGAGTTATCAGAAAAGATTGATCCGATTTAAAAAAATATTATGGGAACTACTGCATAGATTACAATAAGTGATACATGAATGTAAAGAAAAATATACCTTGTTTATTTTCAATTACAAATGTTGGATGTATGACTTTTTGTTACACAAGGCATACTCCAATCTAATCCAGTTCATTCCGTAAGTTTTGTAGCATCACTTTATCAAAATAATGTGCATGCAGCACAAATGCTAACTTATTGTCCTTTGCTATTTGTTGTATCAACTGCCAATGATACGGCTTGAAATTTAATTATTCGTGTAAAATTTTCCATACTTTTTTTCTGGAGCATTCCAATTTCACAGGGGGCAAATCTCGAGGGTAAAAACTCTTTGTTATTATCGCCATGATTTAATATTTAGTCATAGTGACCTTAAATGTACTGCAGCCTGTTGATCATTGGTAGGAAAAAAGAAACTTAAAATATTTATCTTTACATTCATGTATCACGTACTTTAATACGTACTGTAGTTTCAAAAATATGATTTTTTTTTTTAAAATCGGGTCCTACTTTTCTGATAATCTTGTATATTGAACAATGTTCTGAAGGTCCTGTTGAAAACCTGTTATTTCAAGAATAAATTAATTGAGCGGACTGTGGTCCAGTACATTGTGTTTCTTATTTCCAGTGCCTTCTACGGTGTTATTTTTAACCAAATATGTTTTTCCCCACTAAAAACATTCGACGTTCTTATGAACCCTTCTTGCAAACCGCACTCCATCATTCCTTCCTTTTTTTTAATGAATTTTTAAAGTTTAAACTAACTTTTGGCTGCCCTGGTACTTTACTGAGTACGGAAGTAATACCCCGACTTACGCACCCGGAGAGAGAGATAGTTGCACCATTTTTAAATCTCGTCAATTTATCTTTTTTTTAGGGAAAAAGTGTTGAAATCGGCAATGTAATTGAAGAAATTGTCGATCTTTCCAGATAAATTTAGAAGTGTACAGTGATGACTTTCAATATGTTGGTTTACAACATTCAGGAGCTGATAATTTATGAGTTATAGAAATGCATGAGCAACGAAATTAAAGAACTTGAGTTTGTAGACTCAGTTCGATCGAAAGATCGAATGACGGTGCTGAGTTTGAGTAAAAAGAATCAATATAATTGAAGAAAGGATTACAAATTTTACAAAACGTGGACTCCAAAGAAGAGCAGTTTTTTTCAACAAAACAAGAAATAAACAAGTAATATAAACAAAAAAAATTAAGTCAATTCCTACTTAGATCAAAGAAAAATTTTATTTTATCTACTTTTTATTAAATAATTACAATTAGTATAAATATGTATATACATAGGACATAATCACAACATTAAGGGGTTGATATTTTTTATTAATTATCATTAAAGCAGTGCTTCTCAAACTTTCAATACTGGCGCCCCCCCCTTTTCAATCACAACTTTAATCGCGCCCCCTTACACATTAATAATGCACTAAATTCAATAATAATGCACTTTGATTCTAAAGCTACAATACTAGTTCTTAATTATATACCATACAAATTAATAACATAAGTATTAAATTTTGAATAATTTTTTTAAGCAAAAAAATAAATTAAGTAAAAGGATAATTATTATTTTATTTTTCCTTTCTCTAATTTTTAAATTGAACATATTGCAAAATGCGGTGACTGCTTAGAAGACAAAATATGGATATCTGCTAAATATAGAAAAATAACTCAGTCAATTTCTAATCATAAGCATTCCTTATAAATCTTTGATTTGCAAGACAAGCCCATGGAAGTCGTTAATACTTATTAAACTTGTTCTTAATTTAGTATTAATTAATTAGTTATAAAATACTCTGTGCAGCACTGATACATTAAAAGTACATCGGCCGAAGTACCCGCTCTTTGCAGGAGTTCATTTATAAGAAAATAAAACATTATTGATATAATAGCTGTATTGTAAGGAGAGCAAAGCCAAGTGCTCAACAATGTTTACAAAAATGTAAAAGTTTTTTTAATGATTGCTCAAATTATAATTAGTGTTAAGCTAATTTTAATTTTAAGCCTCACAGAATTAGCCTTTATAATTGATGTTAAATAATGAACAATAATATAAAATTCCGATGAAGAATACTTGTATTATATTTAATATTTAAAGCAAAATGACTTCAACATGTTTTAACCTGGGAGCAGGCGTGCACTCGATACGGTCGAGCTGGGTTATTGAGTCACCCTAATCCTTTTTTTAATAATTATTTTATTGTACACGATACAAATCGTTATTCCAGTGAATAATTTAACTAAGAGAAAGTTTACTTACCTACTTTCAAGGACTTTTCAATTTTTCTTGGGTAACAAATAAACAGTTTTGCCAGAATTAACAATTTCGTGATTTGTGTGTCCCGAATGAACACTTCCGGGTAAAACGTGTATTATTATAATATGATATATATGTATTATGATAATATGTATGTTACTGCTAAAAACAATTGTTATGCTTTATATGTTTGAAAATACTCATCTTGGTCTAAGTCTTGGCCAAGTAATCCATCAAAGGGCTCTCCGTGGTTTTCCAAATATCACAAAACTGTTTTGAAGCGCAACAGAGAAATACATTACTTACAACTTCCTTAAATGAGAAATAAACACATAAGAGAGGGGTCATAACTAACTGTACCAGTATCTTAGAAGGTCAAACAAATTACAGCTATAATGTGCAGTATTTCAAAAATAATGACAGTGATGAATTTTTTATGTTGCTAAATTTTTTCGATTCTGGATCTGGGATCTGTTTTTTCTCTGAAAGAGTAGAATGTTAGTTTTAAAAAAGAAACGTAATAAAAACTCTCACATCATGGGATTACAGCAAATCAAATAAAATATTTTTTATTTGGTTATAGGATCAATGATAGCTAATTTTTAATTTTTATGACTTAATATCTCCTATAATTTATATAAGAGTAAAAGTGCATTTTTTATTATGTCTGAAAGTATTTTGTTTTAATTCATTCCAGTAAATTGATTATTTTTTAAATCTTTAATTTCAATATGCTCGCGCCCCCATCGTAAGGTTATCGTGCCCCCTCAGGGGGCGCCCCACAGTTTGAGAAACACTGCATTAAAGGCTCGTATCGTCATCCAAAACAATCGTGTATATAAAACTTCAGTTCAAATGAATGCTTTAAAACATGAGAAAAAAACCTTTTCAAGTTTTGACACTAGTCACCAACGTGGTTGTATTTTTAATTCTTTAAATAATTAATTTTTATTAATTATAATTAAATTACTGTATTGTCATTGGAAATAATCATGTATATAAATTTTCAACTCAATTGAGCGCTTTAAAATGTATTTATTAACGATTGAAAATTCCACCAAGATAAATAAATAAATAGAGAGTGTGAGTTAATAGTAGGAATTGAAAAAATTATTAATATACAACGAAGAAATTTTGTGGAAGAAAAATAATTCTTTGAGCCCTCACACACAGACTAATAGGTTATATTGTATGAAATTTTCTTCATCAAAATAACTTCGGCTTGCGATTTTGTGTATTTGTGGTTTTTTAAGATTTTCATTAAACATAT
Source organism: Trichonephila clavipes (assembly GCA_019973935.1). NCBI lineage: Eukaryota > Metazoa > Arthropoda > Arachnida > Araneae > Nephilidae > Trichonephila > Trichonephila clavipes. The sequence goes on along the minus strand of BMAU01000736.1, from coordinate 166,726 downwards.
TTATTTCAAAATTATTATTTTCTTTTGCCACCAGACCCAACTAAACATAATTTATTTGTTTAATTAACGTAAGTATTTATACGGGGAATCATTCCCACTCTGGTGAAAGTTCAGGGGATTAGTGAATGTTTATTTGACAAAAGACTAGGAGGCAGCATTCAACCAGCGTGTTTGGGTTAAAAACGTAAGGGAACAATTCATCGGTGGTTTCATTTTCTGAATTTAATGGAATTGTATGAAATTAAATTTATATAAAAAAGAAGAAGACATACATTTCCGAAAGATGGTTAAATTATTGAGACTTTATAGACAGTTTTATATTTTACTTCTTTATTATAAACAGGCTTTAAAATTTGTATTCTATTCAAGAGGGAAAAACCATTTAACATTGTTGCTTGTAGAAGAAAAATTCCTTTGAGAATCTTTGAAAGTAAACCCTCCTCCAGGAAGTTGAGAGTATCAAAAAAACTATAAAAGGATCTCTTTTATGTTCCCTTGAAAGCGTTCTAAAATTCCTCCAGACCTTCGTGGAAGCCCTCATGGGAAATTAGGCGAGAAAGATTTTCTGACTTGAGATCTAAATCAAATGGTGTTTGTGTTTAGTTTCTTGACAAAGAAATTGAGATAAAAATATATATACTTAGGATACCCCATGTTGGATTAAAAGTGAATAGCCTGTTTATTGTACGATAAAATTTATTTCCGAAAACTGTGACAGTGTCAGGTGTTTCAAAAATAAGGAATTTTGCGAATACTGTTTTGAAATAAGGAAAAACAACTAACATTATTGGGAAAAAAGGTTACACAATAATTCAGCCTTTTTTAATATTTCGAGCGTTATGGAACAGACTTGCCACAGAAATCCCGATACATAATAACCCATTACTTATTCTTGTTACTTTACAGTAAATGATTAACAATTAAATTAGAGAATTACATTCATTCATTTATTTATACTAGGAACTAAGGAATAAGCCTCGTTAGTTTATACAATATTGTTACGTTGATCGGGGTTCGAGGATTTTACGCAAATCAGTCACATAGTACAAGACAGTTCGTGAAGAGCAATGAGAATTTATTGACGAAATTCTAATCCTTTAAGTACAGGATTCGGCAGCAATATTCACAGAATAAATCTCAGACGATCTTTACACCATCAACAGCACTACAACACAATTATCAGTGTTTAAAATACACGTATGTAAAATATTAATCACAAACACAGCCGAGCTAATCGGTAAACACGGTCAAGGCAAGTTTACTAATCGCTGGTTGAAACGAAATTGACTTTCGGCGAGCACCGCTCTATTTATATAGATACGGTGGAAACTTTCAGAAATATAACCGCTTGCATCATAAATCGTGAACTTCGTGTATTTCTCCACAAATTTGTAGAAGAATCCAGAGGGTCCTGACCTCGCCAACATGGTCACCAAATTGGCAGTCAAAAATTATGCTTACTTGACTCTATCACGATGATTTTGCTAAGTTCGCATTGAATCGCTCCTATAAACTAAGGGACAGTGTTGTTTGTGAACATAGCAATTTTATCGCAAATTAAATATAATTTAGAGTAAAATAAAGATTTTTTACACGCATCCAAATACGAATTATTGACACAAGTTTACACAGAATTCGTAACAATATATCTTTCTTTTATTATTTAGCACTCAGTTTGTAAGAATTCTATCTAATTGATTCCTTAAGGATGTTTGCTTAATATTTTAAAATAAGTATTTACATTCTGTAGGTATTGATACAAAGGCAAAGTAACGTCTATTTGTTGCTTTTGCAACATCATGAAGGAATCATCAGAATAAAATGAAAATTAATACACTGGTATTGGTACAAATAAATCCTTAAAACTTGTCTTTGTCATTTCACTGGTTTCCATTCATAAACATTAAATACGCCAAAGCTCATAGGCATCGCCATGAAACATATTTGCGTTTGGTTGAAGAATGGTTTTAATGACACTCGTCTAAGTTTTTTTCTTCATCCTTTTTTTAATGTGTTAAGATTTTAAATAGATATATAAGGTTTTTAAACCATCTGTTTATTTCTCCCCTTTCACTTTGGTTTCAACATTCTATTTGTTTTAAACTTATTTTAATATCAAACAAATGCTGGGTTCATATGTTTGCTACATTTGGCTCTTGCCCCCCAAACTAAATTCGTTCAACCAACTAATCCAACATTTCTGAAGCTGTGGGGCGTGCCCTCCTTGGGGTGCGGGGGGGCGTGATCATATTGAAAAGTTGAAAACAGAAGATCATTTAAAAAAAATTAATTTACTGAAAGTGAACAAACGAAATACATTCTGACATAATAAAAAATAAAATAGACATTTACCCTAATATATTACACTTATATATTTTATACTTCATTTTAGAATATTAAGTTATGGAGAAGTTTAAAAATTATCCGTAACCCCATGGAATTGTTATACATAAAATTATATAAAAAAAGTAACTCTCATCTTGATAATTTGTACGGTTTTTTATAAAACCCTTAACTGCCTAACAAAAGTAACACACGTTATTAGCTTCCCAAATCCAATCGTCTTCCACGTAAGCACGCGTACAAGATATATTGCGGAAAAAATGTTTGAATAGTAAGTCGCGATTATTGAAACTTTGAGAAGCACTGAACTAATCTTTTAAGAAGCAAGTACCACCCAAACTGCCAATATATGTGTTGAATATTTTGGAATAAGACAAACTTGATTTATTAACTATGAATCAATAAATATGATCCAGAAACCAAAGAGAAGAGCAAAAATGGAAAGTGGACGCCTCTTCTCCAATAAGGGGTCATTTAAGACTGCAGTGAAATTATCCAAACAGATTACCAAAAAAGGATCATAACATCCTTGTACTGCATATTCAGCACAAATTATCTCATGCTCTGATAAAAAAAAGTATCGCGGTATTAACAAAATCATTCGTTTTCTAGCCAGCGGGAATTCTCAAAACCCATTCTAAGCAGATTTGGACTTAACAAATGAAACATGTTCGCCAAATTTCAAGTATATGGGTGTAATAGTTTAAAAACGGAAAATTTTGCCTATAATATTCCCACAACCTCCTAGGAGTCGATTTACGCAAAACCTGTACTTAACGCATCTCTACTTAATGAAAGGAACATACCTGCCAAAAATCAAATTGTATTTCTAATAATTATCCGGAGACATTGGGATGAGTGAGTAACTGGATCAGTGAATGAGTGAGACCTATATATATAAATTGACAGACACAAATACTTTCTTCCTTCGCTTTTATTCAGAAACATAAATTATCCTCTATTTGCTATCCTAAATTTATATAATGAACTATAAGATCAAGAGCGAGATTTAGATAAATAAATCATCTCCACAAATACCTATTATAACGGCTTTACTGATTACATATTTAATATATTTTACGAATGGAGATGTATCCAAGAATATCTCAAAACTCGAGCGTAAAGATTATACACATTTTGCTTTCTTGTAAGGAATTGTGTTCAGCATGCTCTGTTTGCATTCCGGTAAAACTTGGCCTTGTAGTAGAGGAATGGATTTTAAAACGTTAGTGGAATTTACTGAAATATTTTGCGTGTAGCTGGCGGAATTCTTTGTAGAATTCTTTGGAGAATAATTCTAAAACGATTTTGTTGTTCGAAGTTAATGTTATGAAATACCTTCGATATCATTTTAATTTTGAAAGTTGTACTGCTAGAAAAAATATTGTGATCCAAAACATTTTGCTTTATTTAGTGCAGCATGGACTAAGTGGTTGTGTTTTTACTCTATTTTAAGAAAAAATGTTATACGGTAATTTGGTTATATAGAGTACTTGGAGTACATGTAAGCAGAGTACTTGAAGATTTATACGAATATGCAATTTACTGTTTCTTTTCAACATTTCTTATAATAATCATTGTTTGGTTAGGCAATGATACAAATAATAATAACAAAAAAACTTCATAAATACATGTTTATAGGTATTGCAAGTGTCAATATATCGATCAATCTAAGATTTAATTCGATATATTTAACATGCACTAGATTTTACTCACACCTTAGCAGAGTATTTCGTAAAGGTGTATGATTATATATATACAGTATATATATATATACAGTGGTGGCCAAAATTGTGGACACTTTTTAAAATTGGTATGTTTTTAAAGTTTGTATGTTTATAGAAAATTTTATGTTGAACAAGATACAAAGTATTGTAAATCATTTTATATAAAGTGAATTTAATACTGAAATCAAAGCAGAAACGAAAGTTCAAATATTTGCAAGACAAAAAAGTTATGCTGCAATAACTGTCGATATAATTAGGTAATGATGATAGTTGTCAGTTATCTGAGCTTAGTGAGGTTGCATTTATTCTTTCTTTCAGCTTCCCATCGATGTTTCATTGAGCTCAAAATAGTTTTAAGCTCTTCTTTCATTATTACAAGAGGCCAGGAAACAATTCTATCCTCAATTAATTCCTTTTTTTTCATGGGTACCTCATTCGGACTAGAGTTTTTAAACGGTGCTCCAAGTTTTCGATATGATTGAGCTCAGGACTATTTCCTCGGAAGGACAACTAAATGATCCTAGAATGGTACCTACCTTTCAATAACTTTACTGTGTGACAAGGAGCATACTCTTGTTGAAAAATAAATGAATCATTGTTGGTAAATAGATCCCTTATGGAAGGCAGAATGTTGGGTTCTAGAAGGGTGTCAAGGTTTTTATAACATTCAGTGCCCCATCGATACTATGAAGGTAACCGATACTATCTGCTGATATGCCTGACTAAATCATAAAACTATGAAGGAACTTCACAGTTGCCTGGATGCATTCAGGATGTAGCATTTCTGTTTTTCTACTTATTGCATAGTTTAGGCTATCACTACCGAATAACGATATTTTAACTTCGTTCCTCTATATAACTTGTGACCAATAATCATTTGTTCACTTAATGTCCACCACTGTAGTCTCTTTTAGTGCTGCTATAAATTGAGAGACGGCGTTTTTAGTGGAATTCTACCTTTTAATCTTACATCTCCTAATCTACTCCTGGTTGTTTTTGAACTGATGGTAACACCAGCATCACTCAGATCACTTCTGATGGTTGTCCATGAAATTGTTTTATCTCTGAAAAGTTGTATTTCTGTTCGTCTGTCATCAACAGATGTGGTGCACCTTTGTCAACATTTTCCTGTCTTGTTTTAATTAAATTTGTCTCCTGACATCTTAAACAATACTTTTAGTCTCCAGATGTAGTCACTGAACTACCCACCTGATATGTAATTTCAACATAGGAAATATCACTTTCTCGACATAAATGTGTCTAATTTACTCTTTTATTTGATGACGTTGCTTTTTGACTAAATATTATTGTTATCCTTCCCAGGAAATAGTGTTAACGTCACTCCTATCGAAAACTTGTGGCAGTGCTTGAAAACTCTTGACCGAATGTAATACCCATAAAATAAAAATGAACTAATTGAGGATATAATCGTTTCTTGGCATCATGCATTAACAAAGAAAGGGCTTAAAACCATTTTTCAGCGCAAGGAAACATCGATGTGAAGATATAATAAAGAATAAAGGCAACCATACTAAGCTTAGATAACTCACTGCTATCATCAGTATCTAATGTATATCGACAGTTATTGCAGCGTATCTTTTTCTGCGTTGTAAATATCTTAATTTTCTTTTTTGTATTGAATTCAGCATTAAACTTTCTTTAAAATGAAATAAATTACGTTGCATTTTGTGCAACGTAAAATGTTCTAAAAGCATACAAACGTAAAAGGCATAACAATTTAAAAAAGTGTCCACAATTATGGCCATCAATGTATATCCACATATATATGTAGAGCGAGAGATACAAATATTGTGCTATTTCGAAAACGTTTACATTTTGATAGAGAAAGTGTCTGTAAAATGATACCAAAAATAATTTCCAATATCTTGGTAGCTGGAAAATGGAAAATAAATTGTGGTAAAAATCACTTTCAGTTACTCTTTACATTGTTATAAATATGGGAATACGTATCTCTCAAAATTTCTTAAGAGAAATCTCATGGGGAGCTATATATATATATATATATATATATATATATATATATATATATATACAGAGAAAAAACATTATTTCATTCTTGAATATAAATGCAATTTCGAATTCGCGGTAGAATAAGCTGAAGAAGCAGATTAAATTTCGTGTGTACGGTATTGACTTTGAATGAAATCAAATTTATTTTCAATCATTTTTATGAAATTAAAATTCCAATCATATGGTGTTGAAAATAATTATATTATTGTAGCTTCTTTCTGTAAAAATCTTCGTTGAATCAAGTGAGCTGATGTGTTCCTCGTAATCTAATTTTGTTTGAATAAATTTGGAAACACTGCTAAGGGATTCACGGTACAAATTTCTTCGTAAAGGGAGGATATGTTTGATTTTACTCTTATATGTTAACCTGGTGCAATGAATACATATACTTATTTTGAAAAATATTTGATTATTTTAAGAATGCGTGAAATTTTATTTTTCAAGGCTAATCAGATAAGCGTTATGAAATCAACTTTAATGAAATGTTTCATTTATTCATTGAATTAATTTACAAGATTAAATATATGTAGTTTAAAACTCTATTTCTATTTCTAAACATCAATGGTGTAAAAATACTTTATTAAATTTAACGTAAAAGTGTTTCAGAATGTCAATACACTCTCAATTTTACTTTGTGGGTGGACATGGAGAATGAAATGTTTTGATTAAATCATTTCATATACAAAGCAGAAAGAGAAAATACATAACTAAAGTGTGTTTTTTAGCATTTATTTGAATAGAACGTATGAAACATCGTATTCTTTACATTTTAGCTATCTTATGGCGTATTTATGTGTTATTTCAGCGTTTCTCAACCTAGGAGACGTGCCCCTTGGGGGGCGAGCATATCGGAAAGTTAAAAATTAAATATTTAATTTAAAAAATTGTTAATTTACTAAAAGGAAGTTAAACAAAATACATTCTGACATAATAAAAAATAAAATGCACATTTACACTGATATAATACACTTATAAATCTATCAGTACTGTGTGCAATGTATTTGATCATTTATTCTTCAATACTAAGTTAAGGACAAGATTAATAACTACAAGTGACCGCAGATGGGCTTGTCATATACAAAATTAAATGCAAAACTTAATATTTATCTTGACAATTTGAGTGGTTTATAATTAATTTCGTATTGTAGAATTAGCATCAAGTATATTATTATTGAATTCAATACATTTTTACTGTATAAAGGGGGGGCGATGAAAATTGGGTCACAAATATTGAAAGTTTGAGAGGCACTGTGATTTGGTTTTGACTTAACCTCGTTTAGAGTCGCATTCGCATTGTTCATTGCCGGGGGCACATTTGAACAAAGAAGAGTTTTTGAAAAGTGTCCCATTTTGTTATTTGAAAATTGAAAGATATGATAATTTTTAATAAAATACTACAGCAGTCAGCTTATTCATGGGAACATTTTATAGTATTATATTTTACATATAATTATATTTTACACTACAAAGTTCGTGCTTTTCTTTTTTAGAATTAGTCATTTCTAAAATTAAATGTCATTTTTTTCCGATTTTTCAAAAAATGCTCTAAATTTTATTTAAATACTTAATAACTTTATTCATAAAAATAATCTCACGAAAATTTATTTGCGTGTGTAGAACGTTATTATCCGTAATGTAAGCAAATATTGAAGAAATTGCTTAAAATTTACGGTTTTTTTTTTAAATTGTGCTTTTCGTTTTTTTTCCTTTCTGCGAGAAATATTTTGGTATTATTTTTGTTTCGTTTTTTATTTGAAAATTACCGTTGTTTGCAATCGATGTGTTAAATTTTAACTTAAAAATCCTGCTCCTAAGAAATTCTTTTAAATATTTCATGAAAAGATTTTCGGGAGCCAAGTTTATATTCGCTTCAACTCTGAGGATAGGGGTGAAAGTTTTGCGCATGCGTGATACAAAAAATCACTCTTTCCGTGGTTTTTGAAATTGAAATTTCGCAACTTTAATTGATATTTATAGCAGTATTCAATTAATTACACATTACAGATAAATGTTTTACAGAGTGCAAGACAAGTGATAGTTTTCTTCATTATATGTTAGTTTAGTACAACGTACTTTTTTTTGTCGGATACGTGTTTAAATAATTTACTAAACACAGTGGAATGAAAAAAAGGTTAAACTTAAAATAAAATATCAAAATGTTTGGATCAGATTGTTTTTTTTTATCTTTTTTTTATTGTCTCTTTCAGTACATGTATATATATATATATATATATATATATATATATATATATATATATATATATATATATATATATGTATATATATATATATATATATGTATATATATATATTATATACATTTAGGCTTTCCCCCATACTGCTTTTTTATAACTTTTATATATTTATATGTTTAATGAAACATTCAAGCGTTCAAAAAAAAGCAATCGTTTCAATAGCTATCAGTAAATTTTTCTGGTTGTGGTAGCCCAGTGGTCAGGGTAATCATGTCATGAGTTCGAGCCCGGTACCACTAGAGACCCACGGTGTAGGGCAGCGATTCACACGTTAAATCGGTCGAGAGCTGAAACGTTCTCCCGTTGGTGTGGTGTGGTACTTAGGATAGGGAAGTGCTACCTCTGGTGTCAACCACGTCACTTGAGCATGGTTCAAAATTACATGGTTCGTCGCCAAAAGCTCTCGTGTAACTGAACAGTGCGACGTTAATATTCACACACGCACTCACTGTACGTTTTTCTTTTATTTATTACCTATAGAAATTCGATTAAATATATATATTTATATATATGTGTGTGTGTGTGTTTAAAAGAATTATTTCTATTATTTCATTACTAAGTTAAATCTTTGGTAATTAAAAAGTACATCGTCTGTTATTTGGGATTAAAATAATGTCAAAAACTTTTTTTTACTAATTTTTAAAAAAAATACTTAAAATTTAAATATTAATATATATATATATATATATATATATATATATATATATATATATATATATATATACTAGCCGTTACCCACCCGCTTCACTGGGTATTTCACGATGTTGTATATATGTATACTGTTTACATATATATTAACTATTGATATCTAGTATTAAGAATTCGATTGTATTGAAAAATATATTTATAGCTGTTACACTCTCGCCCCTTGATATAAAAAGAACATAAATTATAATATCTAATTTCTATTTATATCTAAAATAGAAGGAGAAAGATTTTTTTTGCTCTCTTAACCTAATAACCAAGTGGATTTCCACCAAAGCAACTTTCAATGGATCTCTACTCCATAAAATAAACATGCGTGCTAAATTTCAAGACTAAATCTAGCAGACCAAAAACGGAATTTTTATCATCAATACCTCGTTGAGAGCACTCTTAGCGGATTTCAATTCAACAAAAGAAGCATGCAAACCAAATTTAATTATTGTAGTCTTAGCAGTTCGAAAACGGGAATTTTGTTCCATCAATACGCCCGATAACTCTCCCCGTTTCCCCCTGGAGTTGATTTCCGTAAAATCCATTCTTAGTGGAACTCTATTCAACTATAAAGGAAAAAGTGCTCAACAAATTTCAAGTAAATGAGTTAAATTCAAAAACAGGAATTTTTCTATAACACGTCTTAATCCCTCGCAACCCCACTCCTTTGGGGGTCCGTTTTCGCAAAAATCTTTGTAAAATGCACATTATTCCATGAGCGGAACATACCTTCTAATTTTCAAGCAGGTGGTTCTATTAGTTGAAACGCGGAAATATTTATCTATTATACGCCCTTTAATCCCCCTCAGTGACCCTTGAGGATCAATTTTCCCCAAAACTATTTTGTAGCGGATCTCTACAGCATGAAAGGAATTAGCTTACCAAATTTCAAGACTGTACGTCTATTAGGTTAAAAATGAATATAATTATATATAACGCCCCTTAAGCGTCCTCACACACACACACAACGCCCCTTGGATGTCGATTTTCGTAAAAATCATTATGTAGGGAATCTCTACTTTATGAAAGAAATCTGTGTACCAGGTTTCACGACTGTACATCTAATAGTTTAGTAATGGAAATAAATATCTATAACGCCCCTTAAACCGTCGTAACGCCCCTTGGGGTTCGAACATTGCAAAATCCGTTCTTAGCTGACGTCTACTCCATGAAGGAAACCTACCTACCAAATTTCAAGTCTGTAGGTTTAATAGTTCCGGAGATATCGTGATTAGTCAGTGAGTGAGTGAACTGAAAATCGCTTTTTCTCCTTATATATATATATATATATATATATATATATATATATATATATATATATATATATATATATATATATATATATATATATATATATATATATATATATATATATATATATATATATATATATATATAATGTATATATAAAAATATAATAACTACCTATCAAATTAAATTTTATTACAACTTCTTCATTTATAAAAATAATTGCATGAATTGGAAAGATAATGTACATCGTCACGATGGAGTACATGTTTTTTTTCCCTTTTTTTTACAAAACAAATATACTTTACATATTTTATGATTTTTTCTAAATGAATCAATATTGATGTGTTTATGTGAAAATGATTTTTTAAAAAAATTCATAATTTGATATTTTAGAGAGTTAGTGATTTAAAAAATTGCCAAAAACACTTTTTTTTACGAGTTTTATAAAAATACTCAAATTTTAAATATTTTATAACTACTTATCAAATTCAATGTTTTTATAATTCCATTTATAAAAATACTTGTATTAAACTTTTTCTCCGTGTATTGAAAATTTCAAAAAAAAAATGCTTACAATTTTAATTCAACATTTAATACACTTGTGAAATTTTGTAATTATAAAAATTTATACTTTTTTCAGCATATAACTATTTTTAAAAAGGTACATTTTCCTTTCCAGGGCATAAAAAGTTGTAAAGTGAGTGAGTGAATGTGTTAAAGCCCAATCACTTGAAATTTCTGATTGCAAGAGAATAAGGGGAATTTCGATGACAATATTTTATGCATTTAAAAATGTCTGTGTAACGCCGGGGGGGAATAATCCTGTCTGACAAAGAAAAGAAGGGTAAAAATTTCAAAACAGGGAATTTTAAGTTAATACTCATTAAAAGCCCGAGCAACACCGGGCTAAGCGGAGGAAGGGGGGTGTGGGTGGAAGTCATTTTGAAAAAAGAGTATTAGAAGTGCTGATTTTGTGAAGGAAAGGGAAAATATATATAAAATTAGAGAAAGCCCGTGCAACACCGGGCCATGCAGCTAAGTTTTAAATAATCTTTGAAACTGGACCATGCCCATTTGAATGGCGAAAAATTTAAACAAAGTACTTCGTTTTTGCTTAAAAGTTGAACGTCTGATATAAACCAAAACATGTATATTTTATTGTAAATTGAGCCTTTATTTTTTTATTTACTAGCCGATTAAAGGTCTCACTGTATACATTAAAATCCATTTATCTCAAAATGTAAATTTTGATGCTCGATGTACCTTTTCTGAAAAACTACAGTTCACAGGTACGTAAATATTTTGTGATATATTTATAATGATAGCTAATACATGCTAAAATGAGGGTTTTGTAAATAAATTCTAAAGAAATTATTTTTATAAATTTTTTACGCGAAAAATGGTTCAAATTTCGTAATGTTTGATAAAATATTTCATAAATTATGAAAATAATTCACAATTAGCTAAAAGCTCATTTCAGTATATTGAGAAAGATGTACTTTTATTGTGTGAAATATTTCAAGCATGTACATATAAAAGGTTTTGAGAAAAGGTACATCGAAAACAGCCAATTTATGATTGTTGGTATAGAGAGAGAGAGGTTTCCAACTCTCTTCAGTTAATGAAATTCAATACACAACTTTCAAGATTTTTGAAAAACAAATTATTTATTTCGTTTTTAAAAAATGATTTCATATTTTTCTTTACATTGTCTTTTTTAACATCAGATTGTTCAATTTTGTCCATTTTTTCATTAATTACCCCCATTGGAATGTTCATCTAAATAACTGCGCATACTTTTCATGATGCTCCTCACTTCGGATGACGTGGAAATAGAAGTGGAATTATTCATTTCATTTCCGTCTCAGTACTTTGCATCAATGTTATTTTTTAGCTTTGCCTGCCGTACTTGGAGCTTTACAAACAGTATCCTAATCTCTACTACAGGGAATTCTTCCGATGTTACAGTAGGGTAGTCCAATAATACAGAAACCTTCTCAAACTTCAGTGTCTGGTGTTTTCAGTATTTTGTTCATTCCCAGTAGGGAAATGTTTTCGTTTTAAGTGATTTTCATTTCGTGTTAAGAGAAAAAAGTGCAGAAAAATAAATAATAGTTTGTCGGGACCTTTGTATATTATTTCGTGTTCACCGATATTTCGCCTTAAACGTTTTCACATTAAACGTATTTCACAGTATATGCATTTTGAATTAAATATTATGAATAACTTTTGGTGATACACACTTGTAGTAAAAACACCTATCAAACTTCATTTTTTCTTAGTATCATCTTCGAAAATATAACATATTGTTTTGTGAACAAGACATTCCTTAACCTTGATTTAAATGACATTTGTATTGTATATTTTAACCAAACTCATTCTTTTCGGGTCACTTTTTTATTTTCAGAATCTTTATTAAAAATATTTTTTAATGAAAAAATTATAATTTTAATATGGCAGGAATATCCTACATACACATTTTTTGCTGTATTAGTCAGTTTGTAATTCAATTAAATCACATTTTGTACAAAAATGTTACACATTCTAGTGATAACGTGTATCATAATTATATCGTTACGAATTTTGTGTAAATAATGTAAATAATTTGTATTTGGATGTTTAATGCATTTATATTACTCTATGTTATATTTATTTTATGTTAAAGTTGTACTATTCACAAGCAATGCTGCCCCTTACGCTATAATGGCGATTCAATGAGAACATGGCGAAATCATGGCATTAGTGCCAAGTTGGCATCATTTTTGGCGACCAAGTTGACAGCCAATTTAGTGACTTTGGCGACAATTTTGGCGTCATTGGCGACCATGTTGGAGAGTTCGGAGAGAACCCTCTGGATTCTTCTAGAAATCTGTGGAGAGGTCCACTAACGTCACGCTCTATGACGCGTCTATAAATAGAGATGCTCGCTGGAACGAGGGTCAGTCTGATTTCAGCCAGCGAAGAGTGAGCATTGTTTTGACTAGCGATTAGCTCGGCTGTGCTTGTGAATAATCTTTTACATACGTGCATTTTTAAAAACTGACAATTGTGTTTGAGTGCTTTTGAAAGTGTGAAGACCTTCGGAAATTTACTCTGCAAATATTGTTGCTGAATCCTGTATTTAATAGATTTGATTTTCGCCAATAAATTATCATCGCTCTTAAAGAACTGTCTCACACTTTGTGACTCATTTGCATACAATCCTCGAACCCGAATCAACGTAACAATATTATACTCATCACACCGAAGCCTGATTTGATTTTGTTAAAGTACAATACAAAAGGGCGTGAACATTGGATTTTTATATTTTTAATGCAAAAATTTTGAATGCATTTTTAATCCTTTTTTGATTTAATCTGTGTTTTTTAACCTCAAGCTCCTCTGGTGAGAAATATAAAATCCTTTATCTCTAAATTTTATATTGTTACCTTGGCAACTGAAGTATTTGTTCTTTTATTTATTAATTTTTTTTATTCTTGTGTGTTCTTCAGTTATTCTTTTTTCAACAATGAGCATTTCAATAATAAATAGAAATAATAATTCAAAAAAATAGTTTTAATATTTGATAAATGTTTTTATATGTGAATTAAATAACTGAATTTCACGTTTATCTTTTTAAACGTCTATTTGAAATAAGATCCAAGTTTGATAGTGAAACATGATGTCACATAATCACATGATAATTTCAATCACGTGTTTCCGTCCATCAGAAAATAAATTCATGCAAAGCCATAGACACATAATAAATGCAATCTCATTTTTCCAGCCAATTAGTTAATGTGCTTCGCTGCTGCCAAGTTTTGCTTTTTATAGAAACTGTTTTTTTAACTAGTGCATATTTTTGTCAACAATAATAACACACATAGGTAAGAAAATGTCCTAGATTTAAAAATACACGTGCTACATAAAAACTTAAGTTTAATTTATAAAAAAAACCTTCACGCACAAAAACATCTTTAACCATTCGTTAAATTTGAATTTCGTCTAAAATTTACACATAAATACAGGTCTAATGTCAGTTTTGAATTCAATGGAGAACACGTGATTGCCATTTGACCTATTACATGAGAACAACTTTTTAAAATAAAACTTTAAAAAAAATTAAATTTGTAAACGACTGCTATCTCTCAAATATTAAATTCCCCTCCTCAAGAAAATTAGTATGGTTTTGAATACTTATTAATATTATCAACACAATCATCTTTAATTAAATGTTATTCATCGATAAGTTTAAGCATTTAAATTTATAAAGAAATATTCTAATGCTCAAAGAATCATAACAACGCAACATAATAAAGAAAAAAAATATTACTTAACTACTATTTGACATAATCTACATGCTAAATCACATATTTGTCATATCAATGGACGAGCTTAAAACTGCCTTTGAAGAATGTTTCCAGCAATGGTGCAAGAGAGAGCTGGAAATTATTTTGAAACCCCTCATTGATCTAAGTGCTTTGACCTTCTAGCTAATTCTTCGAATCAAGGATCAGATCAAAATCACTTAATAACTAATTTCTTAAATATTTCTACATACAAATCCGTGGCCATGGTGGCCTAGTGGCCATGGCTTTGAACGTTTCTCCGATCTTGTCGAGTGGTTTGTTTGGAGCCTGATGCCTGTAAACATCCACTGTGTGAAGTAGGAATGGCGATTCTTTCCGAAAAGATCGATTTTTAAGTCGATTCGAATCGTAACCTGATGAACCGATTCACAAAAAAATCAGTCTAAAAGGTCTATTTCTAAAAAGTAAATTTTTATTTCAAGTCTGCATTTACAATGTAAATATAAATCCATTTTATGAAAAACAAGTTAGATACCATAATAAACGATCTCGTATCAGTAAAATCAGGGAATTTTTTTAGTTCCGGAAATTCGACAATTACAGTTATTTTTATTTCCATATCAAAGTATCAGGTATAAAAGAAGACATTTCTTTTCTAAATGTATTTGTTGCGTTAAAAAGTTTAGAAAATAGATAATATATATATATAGCCTATAGTTCCCAATGCTTAACATCTAAACTTTTTAAAAACAACAGTCTCACAAGTCTACTGGAATCCAATCGGTTCCGCTCATGATTTGGGATGTTGACGGTAATCGAAAAAACGCTCTAACAAGGAACAGATGATCTCACGATACTCATATCCATCATGACTAGTGAGTGAACGTGATGATAAATAGAGCTTTTTTTATTCTTGCCAGTAAACTAACCCTTTCACCGCTAACACCGTAATATAACGGGTTTTAAAGATAGTGTATAACACTAATTGTAAATAATTTTACGATTTTTACCAAAACAGAAAAAATAGGATGTAGATTTTCTAGGATGAAATATCGATTCAATGAATCGATTCAGTGTTACATATTGATTTAAAAGATCGATATGTTTGGCCGGAGAAATCGATTCTTCGATTAATCGATCTCACATCGCCATCCCTAGTGTGAAGAATCTGATGCACGTTAAATCTGCCACGGTTGAAACTGATCACTCTGGAGTGGTGTGAAAGGTATGACAGTACTCTGGCTGAGACGATTCTTCTCCAATTTCTTGTGTGCCAGCGATACCTTGGTTCAGTGTTTCTCAAAATTTAACTACTTTTTTTTTTATTTCTAATTGTGGCTGCGGATTAGTATTTCACCATTGTAGACACAGTACATTCCCCGGAAGCTGCTAACTCTTTTCAGGGCGGCACTATAGAGGCGAATACCAATCACCACAGGTAATATGGATGCACAATTTTCTCCCTATCCCTTTCGGGAGGAGAGACGCAAACGCGTGCGTACTCCCAGGTCCGGAGGTTTCTTTCGCGAGTGTCACTCATAGGCCGGAGGGTTTTGTGTAGCTAAGCCTAACTCCGTGAAAATACCGAAACTTGAATGCGTTATTTAATATAGTTCTGTAGAATACACAGCAAACATATGCTTTCTTTATTTTGTATTTACATACTGCATTCATTTAAGTAACTTTCTGCTCAAATAAAAAAAAAATTAAAACATTTTTTCCATTTTTTATTTATTATTAATGACTCTAAAAAAGTTACTTAAAATTCTTTGTTAATATGAAAATTTAAAAACAAGGATATACACAAGATGTTTCAGATATAATTATGTTACTTATTTACATAAGTTATTACTTGTTTAAATATATTTTTTTACATCTTTTATATTCATTTTATTTATGTACCATATTTAAGTACTTTTTTACATAATACATTTCGAAGCTAAAATTGCATTTAGAAATCTTTTGTCGGGTTCAATTAAAACACTTTCTAAGCTTCAACATTATAACAAAAGAAATAAAAGTTTCGTCTACAAGATCTAAGTACATAATAAAAACTAGACTACAAAACGAAACCCAATCCTCTGCAGAAAATAAAAATTAAGGAAAAAAAGACTAGTTTTTTGTCTACCAGATCTAATTACCCATTAAACCTAGACGTCAAACCCAAATCGAATGCTTTAGCGAAAATAAATCTCCCCTCTTCACTATAAACAAATACCACGTGCACATTTCAAGAGCTGCCATAAAGCATTCAATTCAGAAACATTCCCTTCCCCTTAAGTTTATAAAACAAAAACCACGCATATGTGAGTAATATTTCTCTCATTTCGAGTAGATGGCCAGATATCCATGTATCTTAAATCTTATGGACATAGAATGTCATCTTTTGCCAAAAAACTGAACTTACAAAACGTCCCAAATGCCTGGCACCCTGGTGAGTCATTCGGAGAAGAAACACGCTGTCCCATTTTGTAGCCATTCAGCCTCTGGCTGTGTTTTGCGCGATTCCACATTGGGGACGTTCGTCCCGAAAGGGCTAGAGAAGGCATATGAGATCTGATGATGCGAACCTGTACTAGGATTTAATTTTGCCGAGACCACCCAAACCGAACAGACATTCTAGGGATGCCGTATAATCATACAGCATGCCCACAACTTTGGGTGCAGAAGGCCAGCTACAAACCAACCACGCCACTCAACTGCGACCCAATATTCAATCATAAATTTCTTCACACCCCCTTTCATACAGTAACAATGTTTTTAATTCATTATTTTTTTTCTTTAACGCTTAAGTTACATAACGACTTTACCCTCTTAAGTGCCATCAGCGTATATATACGTCTCGCTAAACCAAAACCTTCATTTCTCCGGACGTATGTATGTGTATTTCCTAAGTACGGTCTTTTCTATGTACTGCATCCATAAAATTATTCCAAAGATTTTGGAACGCAATTAAAGGACCTTGACTTAGTTTGTGAAGGGGATTTGCCTATGTATTCCTTTTTCTTTTTACCCCCAATTCATCACATACGCGTGACTACGTGGGATTGGGGAGCATAACTTTTAACCGGCAGTTAAAGTATTATAAACTATTCAAAGTATTCAGATACATGTTCGTTGTTAATGTCATTTTAAATATGTCAAGCATACGGTGTTACTGATACTAATTTAATTCGTTCTTAACGTAGTATTGTTAAATCTTTATATATAAAAATTACGTGCCACAGTGTTTATCCGCGATGAACTCCGAAACTACTCAACCGATCCTGACATAATTTCACATAGTGTGTGTCATTTCGTCCAACTTTAAATATAGGATAGTTTTAATCTCAATTTTTTTAATGTCATTTTTTTTATTGCTGGAAATTCTTAGAATCCGGGAAACGGGAAAATTCGAAAAATGTCGGAATGCATGTATGCCTGTGAAAGCGGACTTTTTGTACCAAGGTGCAGGATTAAGTCAGTGACTGGTGTACTTTTGCGTGGAATTTGAATTTCGAATTGAATCCTCAAAATACCCGTAACTTTGTCGGACAATGCCGGATGACCGCATTTTATACAATTCCTGGGAGGGCTTCGCCTTAAAAGCCAAGGAGCGTGAAAACTTGGTTCCTGGTGTATTTGGAAACGGGCAATCTGAATAAGATATCCGATGTAAGAAATCGTAGCAACTTTGCCGGATAATGCCGAAAGAACGTTTTGAGACAAACCGTGGCAGGAACTTACCTTAAAAGTCTAGGAGGGTGAAAATTGATTTCTAGCATATTTTGAGATGGGCATTCTGAATCTGATATCGTATTTAGAAATTGTCGCAAATTTGAAGGATAATTCTGGACGACCGTCTATTATGCGGATCGTCACAGAAGCTTTCCTCAAAAGTCTTAAAGCTCAAAAAGGATATTAGAAATTCCCGTAACTTTGCTAATAACTTTTTCCAGCGACTGAACTTGTAGACTGAGGGGAACAAAAATTAGTCCCCGGTTGCAGCTAGGAGTGGAAAACGAGAATCTGAAATCAGGTTTCAGAAACTCTCGTAAATTTGTACGATATTGCCGAATTATGTGGAATGACTTCGGTTTTGAGTTCCACTTACAAATTTTCATTCCCTCTAAGGGCTGAATTTGCAAGCACTAGGACACCGAATTTAAGTCCCGAGTGTATTTCGAAGCGGAGATTGAGAATCTGAAATCGAATTTTAGGTGTTCCAGTAACTTTTTATCGATTAGAATCGGATGACCGTAATATGCGCAGACAGTGGTGTCAGTCTAACTTGCAGACGTAGAAACGCAAATATTGGATCTCTTACGTATTTTGAGACGGGAGACCCGAATATTTAAGTAAAATCAAAATTCCCGTGTGAAATAATGCCAGACGACAGTATTTTTATCGAACCAGGGCAGGGACTTGCCTTAATACTCCTGGAGTGTGCAAAGTGAGCTCCCGGTGTTTTTCTGAGATGAGGAACAAAAATATGAAATAGGACTTTAAAAACTCCTGAAACTTTGCCGGATAATGACGGATAATATTACTGCCCGTCCATTCAGGCACTGAATTTACACTAGTAGGTGCGCCGAAAGTGGGCACCGGGTGCATCTTGAGGTGCGGGATGAGAATCTGGATTGGATTTCAGAAACTCCCTTAATTTTAGCTGGATATTGCCGGAATGAGGTCAAATTGCTTTGCGTTCGTATTTTTATTCCCTATAGCTACTAAATTTTCAGGCGCAGCTTTACAAAAATACGTCCAAAAGAAATTTTTTTAGCATCAGCCATTGCTGCGACTTTGTTAAATGGTGGACAAATGCACATTCAGCATTCCAGCTGTCATTAGATGTTCATGAGAAACCCAACGCAATGTGTAATATTAAAAAAAGAGCGAAATTGCTACTGCATCGCAAAGGATTTAATTCATAATCTGCAATGGCCCATTAACACCGACACACTCGAAGCTTTACACAGAACTTTACAAGATTAAAACGGCAACGAGAAAGTATTCGTTGGTGCCATCCTACAAGTGTATCGTGATTTTCAACAGACATTTCAAGGGATTCATCGTTCTACTTTTGCTCACGAAATTAACGTAAGTTTAAAACAATCTCTTTTTGCAATTGACCATAAACTCGCGAGTTCAACTGCAAGATGATCAACCAGCGCAAATATTTTCTAACCCACTTCTTTGTCTTGGAAACAGTGTAGTAGAACTGCATCAAACTACACAACGTGTCCAATTGCCCGGAAATTTCTGTACTGTTGTTGAGACAAGTGATTGAAGAGTATATTTCCATATAGACTGTATAATTATCTACATAATAACTGGCTCTGTAATCCTGTTACTTGGGCAGAAAAAAAATGTTTGATGTTGATAGAATAAATTTCCAGATACAGAGGCGCTGCCAGGTGATTTAATGCCTTTTAAATCAATCGACACGATTGTTCACGAAAACGAAGCTGTATATTTTTGAATTCCCTGGATATATTAGGAATGCCACCTTACAATCTTCGGTTGAAGATTGGTTCACTGGTTATTCTGCTGTGTAACTTAAGGTATCCGAATGCGTTCGGAACCGTGATCTTAAAAAGGCGCATAAATGGATAATTTTGATGATATTTAGTGTCACTTAGACCAGTAATCCAGTCCACACCAGTAATCTTCTTGAAGCAAATATTTTGTTTGCAAAATTTAAAGGAGAAATAGTCCTGTTGTCATGTATTCCACTGATACCGTCAGAATCTGAAATACAATTCAAAAGGTTTCGATTCCCAATTCAATAGGCTTTCGCGATGACCCTAAATAAATCTCAAAGCCAAACAATGTCAATTTGGGGATGGGGTTACAAAATTCGTGTTTATCGCATGGGCACATATATATTCCATGCTTACATGTGAAGAGACCACCGAATCTATTTGCTTTAGCAAAATACGAGTTGCCAAAAAATAATTTGAACCGATTATTGATTAAATATATAAAAATTATTTGTTATAATTTAGCATGATAAAAATAGTATTAAAATTGCTAAAACTCTACACTGTTAACCTCATTTATAACATTAAATTTCCATAAGTTATTACTAACAATTTTTTTCGCGTAAATAATTCATGTGTATTACACTATATTCAAGCAAGGGATGAATAAAATGCAAAATTAAAAAAAATATGTTGTTTTATGCTTAAATGCAAATCTCCAAAATTGTAAGCGCAAAATAAATTTGACTGCATTGAATAGCTGAGAATAATATTAAATCAACGATTTAAACGTTAACGAGCAACGCGTGGCCGGGTCAGCTCTAGTTAATTTTGAAAAACATTGCGCAGTAGTAATACATAAAAAGTGTATATATCAGCTTAAATGTGTTTTATTTTTTATTATATCAAAATGTATTTTGATTGTTTATTTTCAGTAAATTAACATTTTTTTTAAAAAAAATAATCTTTTGTTTTCGACTATTTAATATGCTCGCGCTACTCTCATAGAGTTAGTACGCCCCCTAGAGGGGTGTGCCTAACTGTTTCCGATACTTTACCGTAGTGGTTATGTTCATGAACTCGTGGTCATAGTGCCACTGAAGAGCCGCCGTGTACGCAGGAGCATGCGCTTAAAACGTATCGAAGCTCAAAGTAGTAGTAATTGGAGTAGTTTAAGTTTGGAGAGGGATTGCCCTCTCAGGGAATTGTCCTTGTTCACTGACCATTAGGGCGTCCTTCGTCAATAATCCTCGTGTTGGTTCATGACGAGACGTTAATAAACAATCATTTTCTCGCATCTTAATCGCACTCGTACTTTATAAATACCTGCAGTTAAATTATAAGTGAGTGAATGCTTATTAAAGTTGCGCTTTAAAGCAGCACGAGGGCTATTATCAACAGAGATCTCACAATTTCAACCTCTGTTGGATTTATTATTATGGTTCGTACTCGCTGAAGTGGCAACTACGTGCTCCTTTTCAAAAATGTCACAAACGCAATTGCGATAGTACATTACTGCAAACTCTCGCAGAAAATAATCGCAACGATTGCCTAGACTTGAATCATTGCATGAGAAGAATAGCGTTGTCCCATACGAATGCTTATTAGCAATCAACTGATCTAAATATTCAATTTTCCAGGAAGCTGCAAGTGCTGCAGGTTTATCAAAATCTTAGGACTTCATTATTGAAGTGTTGGGCTTCTGCGATGAGTTCAGCTGAAGAGGAGCACAAAAAACAATTACTGCGAAAAAAGGGAAAATAAATAGAAGTACATAATACATGAAAATTACAGTTTTACAATTTTAATGAGTATGAATAGTTACATAATTTGTAAAATGGGGATTACTCCACTCTTCCCTTTAGTTTTTCTAAGAAGAGTTAATGCGTCTTAAATTATTATTTCAGATGCAAAATTACACTTATTAATTATCTAACTTCTGCGCATATATTTACTGTGACACTTCAAAAGGATCAATTCTGATTTCGAATATGAAAGGGTTTTCATCTTTACGATAAATTACACTGGAGCTCAGTTGATTTTGTTTCTTGTAAACACAGCTTCATACCATTACTTAGCTTTCATAAAATTTTAATCTAGATCCTGAGTTAT
Organism: Trichonephila clavipes; assembly: GCA_019973935.1. Lineage (NCBI taxonomy): Eukaryota > Metazoa > Arthropoda > Arachnida > Araneae > Nephilidae > Trichonephila > Trichonephila clavipes. Next base: position 144,560 of record BMAU01000736.1, on the reverse strand, counting down.
GCATTAGAATCGAGATAACATCTTCATCTTTTTAAAAATATGACTTTCCATTTCTCTCCCTTTTCAATTCAATCTAACACTTGAGGTAAGGATCCCCGTTTTATTTGTTTTTCAATCTTTGAATGGAAATTCAATAAAAATCCCATTAAATAATTTATAGAAAGCATGTCATAAATAAATTTCAACAGATTTACTTCCAGCATTTCTTGATATCTTTCTACAGATGCATTCCATTCAATTCTAGAATTCTTTTGGGAAATAAGGTGAAATAGAATTTTGACTCGGGCTCTAAATCAAAAAGTGTTTGAATCGCATTCTCATATGTGGTAAACACACGCATAAAAAAGTATGTGTTAGACAGTTCTGTTTGATTTCGATTGACTTATTGTGGTTCTACTTTTTCTACCATTTTAAGAAAATGAAAGTTTAATATTGGAATCTCTCTCTCTCTCTCTCTCTCTCTCTCACAAAATATAGTTAAACGTTTTGTTGTTTTTCCTGGAAGATTCCATTTTTATAAAACCGACATTTTTTATTTCTTAACGTACGTAGGTCTCGATTGTGGACACCGGAACTTATCTAGTTAGTTCTCCTTTCCGCCTTTTTGCAGGAAATTTGAAAATATTTTAGTACTTTTAATCATTTTTCATAGTAATTACACAGAAAAAGTTTTGTGTATCTAGATATTTATAAGATATTTTACTACTTAATATACCAAAAACGTCCAGTGGTGTCGTTTCGACACCAAGGTTGTCGAACAGCAAAAGATAATTTACTAAGTAGGTAAAACAAACTTCCCCGAAAGTAATATTACACATTTCCTAAGTTATCCAACTAATTAAGAAAACTTTTTTTGGAAAATAAGGAGATATGGGGATTTTTTTGTGACTTTTAGACTTATTTAGTATATTTAAAGAAAAAATTAAACAATTGAACACAGAAAAATAATTATTATTATTGAAATAGGAAAAAAACTGGTAAAAATGTAAAAAACAAAATACATAAACAGGGTCCACTGTGTACGAAAATTTTATGAGCAAATTCTCAAGTTTTCAATTTTGATATTCATGTTTGAAATTACCTTAAAAATAACAGATATTTTAATTTTTACAAAAACTAGAGAACTTGATATTAGTGATGATATGAAATTGCTTAAAAAACAGTGATTATTATATTCACATAGAGATCTGTAAAATTTGTAATAATACACTGATTAATAAATCTGAAGGTTAAAACAATTCTGTTATGCAAAACCTACACAAAAGGTTTCACCAAATTATTTTCAAATCTTTTTCAGCAATTGCTGTTCCCGTTTGAAAACTTCGAAAAAAATACATTTCGAGTAAAACGCATTTGAAAGTTTGACATCTTTTGTAAAGGTATGACATATGTGTGCTTTTACTAAAACACTTGTAGTTTTTGTTCTAGAGAATGGAAAATGAAAACCTTGGGGGGGGGCTGCAGTAGCGTAGTGGTTAGAATATCGGCACATGACAGGCATGTCATGAGTTCGAGCCCAGTACCACTAAGGACCCGTCGTGTAGGACAGTGATGCACGTTAAAACTATCAAAAGCTGAAACGTCCTTCCGTTGGTGTGGTGTGGTAATTAGGAGAGGAGGGTGGTGCCAGCTCAGGTGTCCTCCCCGTCATTTGACCATGGTTCAAAATTACGTGGTTCGTCGCCAAAATCCCTTATGTAGCTGAGCAATGCGAGGTTAATATTCACTCACTCATGAAAACCTTGTTACTTTTATTAACATACTAAGAGGGCCTATAAAATAAAATCATAAAAAAATTGTCAGTTTTTGAGAAAAATCATTATTTTAGGTTAGTCGGATACCATAACCTTGAATGCAATGTTAATGGGTTCACAGTTTAAATGAGTCAGTTATACCCAAATCATTGTGTCTAAATATTTCGTTACATAGCATTTGCCTATCGGCTCACAAAATAAGAAAAAAGAAAAAAAATCGATTTTCGAACCTTGTACAGAGCAGATACTCTAAGATGATGACTCATAGAATAAGGCTAAGCTTTGGCGAAATTGCTAATTTGTGGCGAGAGCTTTCTGAGATTGAATCGGATAGTGTTGAGCTGTCTTGTACCAATTTAGATTCGGATGAAGACATAAAATTGAGATAAAGTGACAACGAAGAATCAGAAAAGAGTCAAATGAAATTGATAATATTCCATTAAATCCTGATACATATGTCACTAAGGGTGGCACATAATGGATACTGCATAATAGTAATGTTCCTGGTAGGTGTGTGACTCGAAATGTTTTGCGACAAAGTAGTGATCCAACAAGCTTCACGAAACATAATGTCAACGCAAGTTTTTTATTATATAAAGCATAGGTGTCCAACACGTGGCCCGCGGGTCGTATGTCGCCTACCAGTATGTAAGTTGTGGCCCACCGACACTTTTTTGAAAACTTTTTAAATACCAGATTTTTTTTTTCATTTTGAAATTTATTTGAGAGGAAATATATACATATATATAAATCTACAATGCATTTGCCTGTCGACTGTTCTTGTTTTAAAATAAATCATTTTTGATAATAAAAAAAGCCTTTAGATTAAAATAGAATTAAATTTTATCAAACATTTACATTTGATTTTACTATAGTAAATTACTTTTATAATAAATTTTTTGAATTGCTCCTTCACTATGGATGGTACATGATTCTCTCTCTGTGTGTGCGACTTTCATTTCTCCTCCTCCTTTTCTGTTTGGAGTGCCCAAAAAGCAAGATGAGTCAGAGATGTTTTTTTAAAATTAAAAAAAAATTAGGATGGTTAAGATAAAGGACTAATCGTTTTCAATGATCAAATTTCAACAATGAGTAACGAAAGATCAATTCAAAAGGAATACCGCAGTTTTCAAGAAAATGGCAACTGTAATATTTGAAACATTATTTAATCATTGCATTATACTATAAACATTGCATAGATTATATAAACATTGCATATTTTATATAAAACTTTTTATATTATCTATGTCTGTAAACATGAAAAAAAATAAAAACAATAATAATAATAATTCATTTTGTTTTAAATTTTTACTCCAATAAATGTTTTTTTTTGTTTCCAAATCTGATATAAAGATACATATTTTATGTGTGGCCCGCGAGATTATAATGTTTTTCCGAAGTGACCCACAAGGTTATTTTGATTGGAAACCCCTGGTATAGAGGGTTATAATATAAGATAACCATATGAAATGATATTAAAATGTCTTGACACTAAGCCCTACCGAACAGTAGCCCTGTAAATATTTAATTGTTAAATTATTTTACATACACTTCTCGCCACCGTAAATGTAACACCAAGAAAAACAAGAGATAGCACAACAAAATTTATTTTGTAGACAACATGTTGACCAAGTATCAAATGATTAAATTTATAGACTTCTGTGAAGTGTGGTTCCTGCCAGAATCAGTAACCACACAGAGTAGTCGCCATTGTTGGAGATCACCGCTGCCACACGCCTCGGCATTGATTCAAAGAGACTTTGGATGTGTTCTTGGGTTACAGAAGACCAAGCAGCTTCTACACGTTGCCAAAGTTGATATGGTGTGGTAGGTGGGAGTATAATCTGGGTCAATCGTTAAGCAACCATGGCCCACATGTTTTCTATCATCGAAAGATCCGTAGAGCGAGCCGGCCAGGAAAGCAATTCAATCTGGTGATTGACGAAGCTTTGAAAAATGCGTGTTACGTGTGGCCGCGCATTATCCTGTTGAAATATGGCTGTGGCCAAGCCCTGAAGGTAAGGAAGGACAACTGGTTCCAATACCTTGGAGATGTTGCGCTGTCTATTTAAAGAACCGGCAATGCGTAATAGAGGAGTGCGAAAGTGATAGCATAATATCCATCCCATACCATAATATCCGGTTCAGAACCAGTGTGGTGGTGCATAACACAGTTGTTCAGCATTCTCTCTCCACGGTGTCTCCAGACTCGAATCCGAGCATCGTGGTGTTGCAGACAGATGCGTGACTCGTCAGTAAAGAGAACTTCATTCCATTCTGCCGCCCACATTCTTCTTTCATCGCACCATTGGTGGCGGAGACGTCTGTGGTTCTACGTCAAAGGTAGCCAAGCAATGGACGTCTTGCGGACAGACCACTCTGCTGTAAAAGGCGTCCAATAGCACGCGCAGACACTGAATGATGCGTTACAGACTCAATGTGATGTGCTACAGTTCGTGATGTGACTGAGCGATTCGTCAGTGCCATGTGCACAATTTGCCTCTCCTCACGTGAAGTGGTGCACTGAGGTGGATGCGATCGGCCTCGTCAGTCTGTCGAACCCTCCTGCATCCAACGGTCACATATCCGCATCACAGTTGTTTGGTTTTGTCCTACACGACTACCGATGTCCCTGAAAGATAATCCATAATCTGGTCGGCCACTATCCTTCCTCTGTCGAACTCTGATATTTGATCAAAAGCTGATCGCTGATTTATACGAGACATAACTAATCGTTTTTTTGAAAAAAACACAAGTAAAACACAATTGCCGAACTTGAAACCGTCGAAATCTCAAAGCCTTAAGTAGCGATTTGAGGTGGCGCCACAGGCACGCGCGCTGTGTGTCTGCGCGGAAATTCTAATCATTTGCATATCTCACCTCCGCTAATTCATGTTGTACACTTCATGTTATTTGCATGCTTCCTTCAGGGTGTTGCATTTACGGTGGCCTGCAGTGTATTTTATATCGCTGTGTCGAAACGACAACGGTGGACGTTTAAAAGCAATCGAAATCCTGGATGTTCTTGTGTCAAAAAGACTCGATACCTTTTGTGAGCATTTTTCTATAAATAATTAATCTTTAGTTGTGTAGTTATCCCTTCATATAATAATTTGTTGCAATCTTTGATTTTCCAAAAATAATTCATATACGCCCTAAGATAGACAGAAGGAATTTAATTTACGTCACACTCTAAGGCGATGCAAGTATTACTGGCTATGGACCCCATCATTTGGAACCACGGTCAAGTGACGAGCACTGAGATAGGGATGGCTATCTGAGATTAATTTTTCGAAGAATCGGTTTTTTAAAACGATATGTAACACTGAATCGATATTTCACCCTAGAAAATCGACATTCGATTTTTTTCTCTCTTGGTAAAACCATCATATTATTTACAATTAGTTGAATGTGTGTACTATTTTTAAAAAACTATTTATCTTTATCAAGGGGAGCTATACTATGTATTTTCTAAACTTTTTAATGTAACAAATACCTATAGAAAATAAATGTCTTTTTTTATGCCTGATGCTTTGATATGATAATAAAAAGAAATATAATTGTCAAAAATTAATTGAACTAAAATTTCCCTGATTTTACCGATAAGTGACAGTTTGTTATGACAGCTTTCTTGTTTTTCAGAAAATGGATTTATATTTACATTGTAAATACAGACTTGATAAAAAAAATTCGATCTTTTAGACCTCGATTTTTTTTGTGAATCGATTCATCAGATTACGTTTCGAATCGATTTTAAAATCGATCTTTTTCGGAAAGAATCGCCTATGCTACACTGAGATGAAAGATCACGCCTAACTATGTTTTTAATCTTGTGAAAAGAGTGTTGTGACCCGTGCTAAACCTTCATTTTTCTTCTCATCGTAAGAGGGCGCACAAGAGCTTTCAACTATTGCATTTGTATAAAACAGTCATATTGTCGAAGCATTTGCAATGCGACTCCCCGACACAGCAGAGGTTTCTTCTACTTCTGCAATGTTTTCGATTTCAATTTTTTGGAAAGGCATACAATGGGCCACCAAAGTGTTCGTATACTTGCAATTTCTTATAAAATTTAATGTTTTTGACTAATGAAAATTAAAATATTGTAATTTTAATTTTTCTATGATATCTGCAACTTGTTCTTAGTGGAATGACGTAATTTATTTTTTTTTTAAAAAAACTAATAATCGAAAAGAAACTCGAACATTACACCACAAAAGTCTTCGTACACTTAACAAAAATCTCAACTTAGCTTTAAATATTGTATTTCTTTCTTAATTTAGTTTTTGAGTAGCTTTCCGATTATTATTTTTTTAAAAAAGTATTTATACTATTTAAAAAAAAAATAATTGTCATTCCATTAAGAACAAGTTGCAAATATCATGAAAAAATTACAATTACAATATATTAATTTTTATTAGTCGAAAACATTAAATTTTATAAGAAATTGCAAGTGTATATACAAGCACTTTTGTGGCTCATTGTATATACATAGAGAAAGGAGAAAATGACTCATTCACTCACTCACAACGATATCTCCCGAACAATTAGACATACAGACATGAAATTCGGTAGGCAGGTTCGTTTCTTGGTCTTGAGTTCCTCTAAGAACGGATATAAATAATAATAGAAAAAAAGTTCCCATTTTCTAATTGTTAGATCCGCATATTTGAAATTTGGTTAGCATGTTTCTGAGATAGTCTGGGTGGCGTAGTTGGTTTGTCGTTGTCTTTGTACGCCTAAGTTTGCGGATTCAACGATGGTTCAAGTCCGTTGGATTCACACGATGTAGAAAATAGACAGTGGTCATATCGCATGATTGTGCAACATGTAAAATAACCATTGAGTGTCTATTTGACTTGGGTATCTTCGACAAACTTAAAATACTAAGTACAGTTTCGCATCACCAGGCTGGGCGTCAAAAATAAATGGTGCGATTGGTGTCCATCTATACGGTGCAGCTCTAAAAATAGATACCAGCTTCTAGGGAATGTACTAAGTCTGCAACGGTAAAACAGCAATCCGCAGTCCATTAGCAATAAAAAAAATATATATTTTTGAGTAATCCGCTAAGAATGAATTTTAAATAAATCTACTCTTTTACGAGTAGCCGAGATTTACTGGGGCATTCTGATAAAAAAGGGGAAAAAAACGCTTTTGGATTTTTAAGTTATTTCACTACCTTCAATTCGCCATTTTGAAGAGAATGTTTGAAATTTCTTTTGTGTTCATTTTATAGCCCATACATTTAAGGTTCCAAAAATGCTCTATTTTTATTTCTACAATATTTAGAAACAAAGTTATAGCATAATTAGTAAACCGGAAATGGAGTTTACAAAACCGGAAATAGATCCCTAAATAAAATGTTTTTAAGATATTGAATTGAAATTTTCCGGACATGTTTTATTTAGTTATATCTGTGTTATGAATCAAAATCTAATCTCTGTGTATATATTTACGTACTTCATTGCTATTTTATGTAAAAAAAAGCACATTATTTTTTTTAAAAAATCGTGTTTTTGCAAATATTTGGCATATTTGAAAAAAAAACTTTAAAAAAAAAGTATTACAAATCTTTTAATTCCTAAAACAGATGTTAATCACGTACTGTATAAATATTATTTGAATAGATTTATTAGATTTTTATCCAACAGCAATTTTTCCTCAAAATTTCACTAAAAGCGACAATTGTCATAGTCTATAAAACTATCTAGAAAACGGAAAAAGATTTAAAAAATGTCCAAATGAATTAAAAATGAAGCTAAAGAGATTTTGACCTATACATATGGTGATTTTAAAAAATGTACAATTAGTAGAAAAATTTTATATTGTATTAAAATCTTTAAATGCATTTCTGAAAAACTATGTTTTTCAATATTTTGCTTCACGGTAAAGCTCACTGTAGGATTTCTTTTCAAGATATTGAATTAAAATCTTCTGAATATGTTTTATTTAATTTTATATCCAGTATAGACTATAATCTAACCTTTGTGTATATATTTATGAATTTTATAACACCTTTTGGGAGAAAATAACATCAATTTTTTGTAAAAAAATGAATTCTTGCATAAAAAATGACATATTTCAAAAACTTTCAAAAGCATTACTAATGTTATAGTTCTTGTTGTTCTTTGTGAAATTACTTCTACTTAGATATTTCTGGACAGTACATTTATTTATATACAAATACGAAATTAACGATCACGGATTCTGCACACAGCAACCGGTCAACCAGTGAACCCCGTATAAGGAATGCGTGGGAGTGAAACTGAAAACCACACGTGGATGGGTCACACAGTTATCCTTCCGCCAGAAAAAAACAATTCACTCGCTTCACCCCAACATACCCCTCCTGCGAGTGATATATTTTTTTCAAACTATACAAATATTATAGACACCCACACAATACACATAAAATATAACAATAAACACAGTGACATAAAATCAAGAGAGTAATGAAATTTTTTGCATTGAATATTCTAACATTTCTACATTCAAAGCTTTCGTAAGAAAATCTGCAATTAAAAATTCTGTTTGGATATATTCTAATTTATTCACATATCCTTTATAAAATGAAAACGTAAGTTCATGTGCATTGATTTATTTGAAGAGAACGGGTACCCTTAATCCACTGAATTGCTGCTTGACTATCTGAATTGAAAGTTACAGCATTATTTATAAATTGTTCACATTTTAATTCAGTTAACACAAATTTACAGTCGAAATTATATCTTTACAAAATTCAGAAATAGAAAATAACTCTGCTTCACATGATGATAAACTAACACACTTTTGTTTACCAATTAATTCCTGATACAAAGTAATATCAATAAATTCATTTGTAGAGGGAAAATGTTTGTCTTCCTCCTTCACAATTGGAGTTTTGACACTTTTACAACTTTCTAAATTATGTTTAAGTAATAATGAATTAATGCAGTCACACTGGGATAAATAAATACCATTTTCACATTTTTCAATTTCCATGCCTAAAAACTTATTAGTTTTCTTTTCAACCACTTCAAATATATTTTTAATCTTACTAACAATATCTTCATACATTTTATCATTGTTACAAAAAATAGCTAAATCTTCTACACAAATACATAATATTAGAAACTTTGATTATAAGATTTAATAAAAACACAATTATCAAAAGCTAATTGTTTAAAACCAAAATTTTTTAATTCACACTTTCTACCAGACAGTGGCAAACCATAAATACTCTTTTTCAAATTACAAACTTTGTCATCTCCAATTAATTTTTCATAACTACGAGGGGGTAACACATACACAGTGTCCTCTAAATCACCATATAAATATGCAATCTTTACATCAAAGAAATTAACATTTAATTTTAATTTAGCTGCAAGTGCAATTCACAATCGACAAGATTTAATATTTACAACTGGTGAATACACGACTCTGAATAACCTATGTTTTTAATTTGATTAAAATCAGCTGCTACAACCCTTGCTTTGTATTTCATATTTTTCCCAGCATCATCTTGTTTTAAACTATATACCCATTTAGCTTTTATTAATTTTGATTTCGCAGGTTTTTGTACGATTTCCCACACTTTATGTTTATCTAACAAATCTAATTCACTCTCCATTGCTAATTTTCAATTTTGCCAATTTTTTGCCTCAAAGTAAGAGTTTGGTACATTATTCGTTACATGAACTAACATCTGCTTAGATTTTAGTCTTTCCGATCTTCTAACAGGGATTTGATTTTGTACATCATTCAATTCAAGTACCGGGAGTTGGATTCTGTCTGTCTGAGGCTATGACGTAGTCTGAAGGGGAATTGAGTTATCATTCTCAATTGCTACAGGCCCTTTATTTATATCAAAATTAGACAATACCCCATTTTCTGTATTTTGATTAATTTTCCTTCTTTCGGGAGAGACTTCAAAAAACGAATCAATATCCCATGTTTCATTTTCACAATCTCACCTAAATATCTACTACCTTTTAAGGATTCATTGAATTTAACTGATCTCTCCGCAATTACTTTTTGATTTTTAATATCATAAATTCGATATCCCCTCCTTTCTCTAGCACAATTCCACGTCTTTCTGGAATTTAAAAAATTATTTCTCAATACTTTCACAACGTGAAAATAGGCGCCACAGCCAAATGTTCTGAGATATTTAAATTTCGGTTTATTACCTGTCCAAATTTCTAATGGGATTTTTTCTTTCCCTTTTCGTGGTGTAACATTAGATACCTGAGTACTACAATTAATAGCTTCAGTTCAAAATTTTAAAGGAGAGAGAAGCTTACTTTCACATAATAAAGATCTCGCTCTTTCTAGAAGAACGCGGTTGACTCTTTCTGCCTTGCCATTTGATTCACTATTGTATGGAACAGTTTTTTTCATGAAATATTCCTGAAATCGCCAGGTAAGTATCTAGTTGTTCATTTACAAATTCTAACCCATTATCTGTTCTCGTCTTTTTAATCCTTTTGTCAGTTAAATTTTTATATTTGGCTTTAAATTGAGAAAATATATCAAACACACACTTCATATTTAATTTTTAAGAAATAAGTAAAGTACATGCCAAAAAAATCATCTACAATTACCATAAAATATTTGTACCACCATACGATTCGATATTAATTGGACCACACAGGTCGGCATGGAGCTACTCAAGAATTTGTGAGCTTTGACTTATATCAATACTATGATGAGTTTTTCTGGTTATTTTACTTATATCACAAGTTTCACACGTGAAATTATTTACTTTATCAATATCAATATAATCTTTCATTTTAAGCATATATTTACAATTTAAATGACATATATATATATATAAACTGTTATGCCAAATTTCATAATTTTTAGTTGATTGGTCAGAAATATAACACTCAGAAATATACATAGGTTCTAATTTAATTTCATACCTATCATTATTTTTAAATGCTTTAGTTATTAACTTATTATTTTTATCATATATCAATACACAATTATTTTCTGAAACCTTACAACCTTTATCCATTAAACATGTTACAGACAGTAAATTACATCTTAATTGAGGAACGTAACTGACATTAGTAATTGTTAAATTAATAGAATTATAATGTTTTGTACTCACAGTTTTAGCTGAAACGTTTCCAGTTCCTTGGCTCATTATTGTGGAATTTTTATCGGCTAAATAAATGTCCATAACTTATGGACTAATATTTTTGAACCACACAGATTCTTTAGCCCAGTGCTTCTCAAAGTTTCAATATTCGCGATCCAATATTCAATCATGATTTTCATCGCCCCCCTCATACAATAACAATGTATTGAATTCAATAGTACTATAATTCGACGCTAAAACTGTGATACGACCTTGACCTTTTAAGTGCCACCGGCGCATATAAACGTCTAGCTCAATCAAAGCGTCTTTCCTAGACGTATGATCTTTTCTCTGCACTGCTATCCATAAAATTATTCCGAGGGCTTTGGAATGTAATAAAAAGATCTTGGCAATGCTTGTGAAGAATTTACTTATTTCAGAATATTTTTTGCTTTTTTATTCCCCCCCCCCTCTTTAATACATCCCATACACGCGTCTACGAAGTAAATGGTTGGCATTGGGAAGTGAATGACGTCATTTTTAATCGGAAGCTAAGGGACCAATTATAAACCTTACAAATTATAAAGGTAAGTGTTAATTTTTGCATATAAGTTTTTATGTATGACAATCTTAATGATCTCTGGCAATTATTATACTTGTTCTTTAATTAATTTCTTAAATTAATTTTAAAATACATTATGTAGCATTAATACATTTATAATTATAATATATCAGTGTAAATGTGTATTTTATCTTTTATTCTGTCATAATGTATTTTTTTTGTTTACTTTCAGTAAATTAATAATTTTGTAGAATAGTTTTTTGTTTTTGACTTTTCAACATGCTCGCGCCCCCCTCGTAGAGTCGTCACAGTTTGAGAAACACTGCTTTAGCCATATGACAGGATGTGACAAGAAGTCACAAAGTTTTTCTTCTCGATGGGAAGCTGTAAATACGTGTCAATTTCTAGACGAATTGTTTCTTGGGTTATATTCCTTTGGCTTGTATTATCCAAAGAGTTCTTGTTTCTATAGCAACAATCCTTTGCCTGGTGATTTGGTTTTCTGCGAATGTAACAAAGTCTCACTCGCTTTTCATTTTTTCTCCTGGAATAAAAGGCTTCAGCATTAATCCCATCCATACGAGTTTTAATTGATAAGTTGAAAGTTGTTTCTTCTTCCCTGAAAATTTGAAGAATTTCCTCCATATTTTTTTTCCCTCTGAGTTTTGAAAATATCGCGCACTTTGGAGAATTTTCCATTCAATCCTCTAACGGTATGGTAGACCAATTCCCTCAGTGATAAGTCCAATCCGAGGGAGTAACACTTAGTCGATATCCCCCGTGCTCTTTAAATACGAAAATAATGATCACGGATACTGCACACCGCAAGTCTGACCAAAATCACACAGCAACCAGTCAGCTGGTGAACCCCGTAGAAGGAATGCATGGGAGTGAAGCGGAAAAACCGCGCATGGGTGGGTCACACAGTTATCCTTCCGCCAGGAAAAATAGTTCACTCGCTTCACCAAAACAGTTCTAAACACATATAATGATATTATTTATGTTATGTGTAAATATTATTCGAATATATTAATTATAATTTTCAATACAAGGTTTACCATAGCTGCAATATTTCACTAAAAATTCACTTAAAATTCCCAATATATCCAAAATCATTTTTAACTTTGTGGAAATTGTACTTTAATTCCTAGTTTTATACCCTTCAACTGAAAAAGTACTTATTCAGTTGAAAACTTTTATGTTTCAAAAAAGTGTTCCGAAGGTAGTCACATATCTTAAGGCCTACAATAATGAAATTAAGTATACATGTTTCTCTCTCTTTTGTTGAACTGAAATTCGTTAAGAAAGGTTCTTACGGAAATTGACTCTCAAAAGGAGTCGCGGGGCTTATTGATAGAACCTTTTCCGCTTTTGAACTATTAGATTTAGACTTTGTAATTGGAAGCATGTTTATTTTGTTGAGTAGCGATTCTCTTAAAATGGTTTTTGCGGAAATCCACTTTCGGTGAGTGTGTTTTGAGAGCTTAAAAGGTATTTCTCTTCTTTTTCACTTTAGAGATTATTATTCAAATGTCATGTCCTATTTAAATCTAGGTGTGAGAGTTATAAAAATGTTTTTTTATACCATGGAACGTTCAATGATAGTACTTAGATATTAGTAATGCATATATTCATACAACATCCTGAAATATCCAGCGAGAGTTTGGGTAATGGCTATTTAAATTATAAACGCCAACCCTAATCGGCAAAAAAAGGGGGAAACGTTAAGACCGTTACCGAGTGTCCGATATTTAATGCGTTTGACACACTAATTTGGCTCGATTGCTATTCTTTTTAATTGGCTAAATTTATGGGATGTCACATTCACATAACTAGTTCTGTTTTTCCAGCCAATCAGATCATAAATTCAAGTGGCTTCATTTCCGCATGATAAATTAAACTTCTCCATATTTTCGTATCCTGCAGAAACTTTCCTTTAAAAACAATAATAATGAATGTAAAAAAATGAACTTAGTTTAAAAGTATACATATAGCATAAAAACGTATATAATTATTAGGTTAGATTATATAATATAAGATTCCCCTTACGCTATCATGAGATTTGTTGCTTTTTTAAATTTTACAAGTAGAACAAATACAAGTACACAGCGCAATTTTTGAATGACATGAAGTATATGTGTTGGCATTTATCATATGACCGTTATGAATTTAGCCCAATGGCACCATGCTAACTTAAAAAAGTACCGCTGGTGATCTATAAATACAATATAAATGTTGAATATTTTTTTAACCTAAAAAACATTCAAAATCATATGTATTTTTATTTAAAGGCAAAGCGATTTTTATTTGGCTACAAATAAATTAAACTTTCCGACAGCTATTGATTTATCAGCTTAAAAATAGCATGTGTTTTATACAATGGGTTTTAGTATATTGAGCATCAAATATTTCTTCCTGCTAACATTTTGGTGACATTATTCCTTCTATGAATGATTAGGCGGAAATGTGTTCTACTTTTTTGGCAAACTTTTTCGGAAGTTATTACTCACTTTATATGTTTTGAAAAAATTCCTATCTTTTCTTGGCGAAGTGATGTGGGAAAATTTTACTCTTAAGGCTGTGCTTTTAATACTTTCAATATTTGCGACCCAATTTTTAACCCTAAATTTCATCGCACCTCTCCTATAGAATAACAATGTGTACTGAATTCAATAATAATGTAATACAAGTCATTATGATACATATTTATGAAGTACAAGATGTGTTTTGTATTATACAAATAAAATTATTAAATTTATTGCATACAAATTAGACTAACATTAATTTATAAATTAACATACACAATTTTCATTTTAAAACACATAATTTTATATTTTTTCATAAACCAGTAAAACGTGCATACTAATAATAAATATACTTTATAATTAATGAGATAACGATTGTAGAAAGCAGAAAAATAATATTTTAATATTTTCCAAACATTCAGAGCAGACTGTATACATATGCTCAATTTCTCGCGGAAGTTCTCAGCTCCCCAGATAAATTTTTGAAGGTCATTATATTCCAATCGTTCGAGAAAGAAGGATTGCATCAGGTCTGAAGGCTCTATGACCTAAAATGTGGAGCTACAGAAAAAATTGTGGTTCTGCGCATTCTTTTTAGAATCCTGGGATGATTTTTTTGTTGCTGGGGTGTACAGAACACCTCGCGAGAGTGATCGCGCGTTAAAAGCCTATGAGAATTACTAGTATTTCTTAAACTTATATTCTTAATTTAGTATTGATAATTATTGAGTACATTGCGTACAGTAACATAACGTAGCCCTCGCATCACGAAGGGCCCAGGATTCTAGGGGGCCCATAGCAAAACTGACGCCAAGTACGTATTTAACAAATTTATAAGATATTAAAGGCAAAACCTGACTTTGCAGGGAGGCCCTAATATTCTCGGTTACGTCACTAAGTGTGCAGTACAAAAAGATTTATAAGTATATTATATCAGTGTACATATGCATTTTATTTTTTATTATGCTAGAATGCATATTTCGTTTTGCTTCCTTTCAGTAAATTAATAACTTTGAAATTATCTTTTATTTTCGAATTTTCGATATGGTCGTGCCAGCCACGTAGGGTTATCACGTCCCCTTGAGAGCGCACCCTGCAGTTTGAGAACCACTGTCTTAAAGTAAGGTAGCGTGTTATTCAATATAATTAGTAGCCGTAGGGCTGAAAAATACAGCCAAGCCTCCCCCCCCTCCTAAAAAACGTAGTGCGATTTGAAAATTTAATAAAAACTGGTATTATTTCGTCTAATTGCATTAATAACAAAAAATACAACTTTCGATATTTCTTCTCAGATTTTCAAACATTACTAAATATTATCCTTTTTTAAAACCTTTAAGTAAATATTTTATATTGTATATAACTTTATTTATACCTCCGAAAATATATGTGTGATACAAATTATCGTTACCATTTACATCACTATTGAAATGTACAGTTAAATAAATTCTTTTTTTTAAAAGATTATGATGATAACTCGTATATAATTGGTCAAATTCTTTCGACGTTATTGTCACATGATAACTGCAATCCAGCCAATGAGTTTGTAAATTCATGTGACGTCATGGTCACATGAAAAATTCAATCAAATGTTTCCACTCAATTAGTTCATGCACATCACTGTTGGCAACATTTCTTTTTGAAAAAAACCTTCTTTTTTAAAACTATATATTTGCTAGAAATAATAATGCACATAGGTAAAGAAAGTGGTCTTGATTTAAAAATACCCAGAGAATGCAATTTTTTTAAAAAAAAATTGAGAAGCACTTTTTAAAGAACTTTAATACTCTCTTGGAACAAGTATACCGAATGGTTAATTGAAACTTTATGAAAATTTTGCAAGTAGAGCAACGTGTACATATAGAATGACAGTTTTTATCGAATGAAGAAGGCGTAATTTCATTTATCATGTGGTGGTCGTGAATTTAGTCCAGTGTGGTTTTTTTGTACTAAAAATTAATCCACTTTTCTTGTGCTTTTAACTAAATTCAAGCCATATCAGCAGTAAGAAGCTTGATTTATGTAAATCGAATATTTACTACTTTACATATTCTACATTTGTTACTGAACATTCTAATGTTCTTATTCGAGTGAGATTAAAATGTTTAAATTGATATTATTTGAATATTAGCGAAAGTAGAATTTTTAGAGTTCGCTGACTTACTATGCTGTTGAGGGGATTCAAGTATAACTGAGAAAAACGTATTTCATCGTGTTTGTGATATTTATCGTTTGCAGTTTTTTAGGGATTTTGGAACTGTTGGGAGAATTCGGTAGATATAAGTGGTGGTGATTGTAAAAAACAAAAATAAATTTTTTTAATTGTTTTAGTGGTTACCTCTATTTTTATAAGCATATCGTCATGTAGTTGAACATTTCACTGAGTTGTTTGTCATGTTTGTAAAATTAATGGGGGATATATATTAACATATATATATGTTTGTCCATTTCTTATAATTAAGGTTTATTATTAAATTAATTTAATAATTAAAAACCAAGTCTGTTTTCTGCTATACCTTTTGAATCTCACCAGGTGACCCAAAAGTCTGTAAGCATTTGAAAATTCAATAATTCACGAAATAATGTAGAAAGTGAGGTAAAAAAAGACAGGGACTCAAAAAATGTAAGCTGTCTTTGAAATATTAAAGCATGTATGCCACAAAAATAAGAAGTTTTAAGTTTGATATTTTACTTTTTCGAGCATACCCTGGTATTCTTAATACTAAGAAGAATAAAAATCTCTTGTCACACACGCACTTGTTCATGCATTTTTAATTTTCTTGTGGTAAAGCAGCGTGAAAGTGACTAAGAAAATTACCTCTGTGACTATCATTATTTGGATTCCCTCTTCCTAGACGAGTCTGACACTTTTCTTAACACTGGTCGACACTTCGACTTCCAGATACTTTTAACACACCTTTTCGACCATGAAATTATATCGGTAGGTGTTCAACTTTTCTATGTTGAAAAGGGAGTTTATTTTTCTTTTCTTTATCGCTGGCATTCTCAGCTTTCTTTGAATGCACATAATGATGAATGATTTATCGAGATCATATGAACGAAACAGATAAAGTATCTTGATGTGAAAAAATTGTAGCGTTAAAAACCACAAAAACTAACAGAAGCGTAGTTTCCGGTAAATTTTACTTTAACACATTTTCCTTAATTTTGGACAGATACGAAACATAGAAGATTAAAAACTAAAATATGCGGTTTTCAAGACAAAGAAGTTAAAATCATATATTATTTAAAACCGTAAAGTGTGTGTGTTTTAAACTCTTGCTTTTTTTTAAATGTTCGGTGGAAAAATTTAACTTTTGCATGAGTGTTTCACTTTGAAAACTTTCAATGCCATCCTGTCGGTCCACAACTATATCCCGCAGATGTTGGGCGACTGGAAAGAAAAGGAATACATCTTCGGTCAGTTGTTAATCGCTTTTATTCCACTGTAAAATCTTCGAGCAACTGGGATGACACTCATTAAATCTGTCGTTGCTAAAAGTCCTCATATTAGGGTGGTGTGATAGCATGAAGAGGAGGACGACAGCTAAGT
Organism: Trichonephila clavipes; assembly: GCA_019973935.1. Taxonomy (NCBI): domain Eukaryota; kingdom Metazoa; phylum Arthropoda; class Arachnida; order Araneae; family Nephilidae; genus Trichonephila; species Trichonephila clavipes. The sequence continues at coordinate 127,102 of BMAU01000736.1, read as the reverse complement.
TTTTGTTCTTCCTCTTCTTTCTTCTAAGTTCTTTTGTTCTTCTAAGGCAATATTCCTCGTGGTTCATTATAGTACGATGTTAATGCACACTAGCTTAGTGCCTCATTCTTACTTTACTGACCACAAACCTCTCTGGTGCTAAGGGAGTGTCCATCTTTGCTTTTTTCTGACAGTACATAGAAGTAATTCTTGTACTGAAAACTTAAATGCAGCATAACCAAACGTTGGTAACTAAAGAGCTATCTTTTTCTCCTGAAAGTGAAAACATTCTTCGCTTTAGGCATTCGTATATTGTTAACACATTACATTTTGCACATCTGAGTTTACTATAATTTGTCTAGTGATGCACTTAAGACAGTGATTCTCAAACTTTCTATACTTGCGACCTGGTTTTCGGTTCTAATTTTCCTCGCTCCCTTCCTCCATACAATATCAATGTATTGAAATCAATAATAATATACTTTGATTCTAAAGCTACTATAAGACATTAATTATAATCCGTATACATTATCAAGATAAGTATTAAATTTTGTATAAAATTTTATGACATGCTCATGGGCACTAGCTTAACTTAGTTAGCACTTGTCCTTAACTTTGTATTGTTATATTAATTATGAGATACAATGTGCAGTACGGGTACACTTATAAGTGTATTATATCACTGTAAATGTTTATTATGTTAGGAATGTATTTTATTTTACCTCCTTTCAAAAAATTAATTTTTTTAAAATAATCTTTTGTTTTTTGAATCTTTAATATACTTGCCCCCCCCCCCCATGTAGAATTGTCATGTCCCACTAAAGGGGCGTGCCCCATAGTTTGACAAACACTGTCTTAATGTATCCGAATGTGTTAAAATAACCCATTTCGATCAAAACACACATTTTTTTTTATTTTAATGAACCGAACAATCACATGCTTTTACCAGACACAAATTTTGTTTCTTCATTACATAGAGGCCGAAATATCAGAAGTTGGCATTTAAATCGTTTCAAGCTTACTCTGGCGAATCTTAGGAATATGTTTATATTTTGAGTTATGAACCTGGTATTAATATTATTCCCCATTGAATGCACTGAAGTAATACTTACTATATGGATATTTTTAAGTTATAGCCTGTTATTTCAAAAATATCGTCAGAAACCAGAATTCTTCAAACTATGAGGCACCCCCTAGGGGGCGGGTAAACCCAACGAAGGGGGCGCGAGCATATTGAAAAAACTAAAGTAAAGCATTATTAAAAAATATTATTAATTTTCTGAAAGTACCAAAACAAAAATACTGTGCGACATAACAAAAAATAAAATACACATTTACACTAATAAGGAGTGTTTTTTCAGGTATATAGAAGTTTAAGTTGGCATTACTTTCCAAGATGGCGACCGATTTAACAGCTGTCAAGTGATTTATTCTCAGTTGGGTTTGGAAATTCATCAAAACGATCATCAAGCAAGGCGTAGATTCGGTCGAATGGGCCCAAAACGAGATGGCCATTGTTCCCGATTTTCATAAGCGAATTTTGTTTAGCGATAAAGCGCACTTCTGGTTGAATGGCTACGTCAACAAACAAAACTGCCGCATTTGGAGTGAAGCTAATCCACAACTGTAAATCGAAACACCGTTACATCTAGAAAAACTGACTGTTTGGTGCGCTTTATGGGCTGGTGGAATCCTTCTTCAAAAACGATGAAGGCCACAACGTTACAGTCAATGGTGATCGGTATAGAGCCATGATTAATAACTTTTTCATTCCTGAATTGAACAATCATGATGTCCAGGAGCTGTGGTTCCAACATGACGGCGCAACATGTCACACAGCTCGTGACACAATCGATTTATTGAAAGACACGTTTAGTGACCGCCTAATTTCACGTTTTGGACCTGTGAATTGGCCTCCAAGATCTTGTGATTTAACACCGCTAGACTATTTTCTGGGGGTCTATGTAAAGTCATTGGTCTATGCGGATAAGCCAGAAACGCTTGACCATTTGGAAGACAACATTCGCCGTGTTATTGCCGATATACGGCCACAAATGTTGGAAAAAGTCATCGAAAATTGGACGTCCAGATTGGACTACATCCGAGCCAGCCGTGGCAGTCCTATGCCAGAAATTATATTTAAAATGTAATGCCACAATATTATCTTTCGAATAAAAAAAAATTCATGTGAATCGTTGTTTTATTGCAATTTAAAGCTCTATACCTCTAAAAAGCATCCTTTATAATAATTTATCAGTAATGCACAATGTATTTGATAATAAATTTAACATACCAACTTAACAACCAGTTTAACAGTTATAGGTGACCCCGTGGGCTTGTCATATATAAAATTATTTTAAAAAATGTTATTTATCTCGATATTTTGTACGGTTTATAATTAAAGTCGTACTGTGTAGCTTTACGTCAAAGTGCATTATTAGTGAATTCAATGCATTGTTATGGTATGGATGGGAGGGGGGTGAAGAATATTATGACTGAAAATTGGGTCACAGATGTTGAAAGTTTGAGAAGCTGTGTTATAAATATTTCACAATTCTCTTCCTTTTTATTCGATCAATTGTAAAATGCGTTCTTTTTAATAAAACCTTATAATTTTAGTACATTGTCTTGATACATGGGAAGCAGTTAATTTTAGTAAAACCTTTACTGATATATTTTTGTTATCTTTTTGTCAAACTCATTTAAATCATTTTTAAAAAAATGCTTAAACTTCGCTTATAATTGAGAAGTTTGTAAAATTTAGATAATTTATTTAGATTGTTTCTGTGTGTGTGTGTAGTTAAGCATTAATGCTTATTGCCATTCATCCCTAAAATTCCTTTATAATGTTAAATTATACTATTTTTAAAAACAATGTGCTTGGATACCTTAAATTTTGAAGTTCTGTTGTCATGACAACGCCCTTAAAAAGCCCGTACTAAATTATTTCATTTCCATACAAAATATCGCACAATTCTTACAAACTCATAAATTTGAAAACTAATTTCATAAAGTATGACATCACTTAAACATTTAAGATACATGCTAAAAATATTCATTTTTTTTTTTGTTCTTTTGAAAGCATTTTATGGACTTGTGTATATTTCTGAATATGATACGGAGTATTTCAGAGCTCTTCCTAGAAGAATATTTATGGTTCTTCATGCTACGCTTTTTTTTTATCTAAGCCTCCATTGTACATCTGTTATTTATATTTGTTTTTAGATCTTTCACTTAAGAGTGTTATTTTTTTTAGATTACTGTTTCTCAGTAGTATAAATGTGCCTTCACTTTATTGAGATCTATCGCTGCAATTACTCAACAATTGATTCTTAATACGCTGCTAGTGGGAAAGCATTATCACTCAGCAATCGCAAAAGTCTTGATGTATTTACTTCTTGGTGATCCAGTCACGTATTTCTAAGCCTGATTAATTACTCTCTGATCACTGCAGGAGTGGATCATTATCGGGAGAGTGATTTATTTTTTCCAATTCCCAGAATATTCTAGTAGAGAACTTGAGAGAGTTCCTTATTTCCAGCTTATTTCTGTTCGTATATTAATAGCGTTATAAAAGTGAATTTTTTTCAATTAACAGAAGAATATTAAATAATTTGCTTTACGTGAATTTTAAAAAAAATACTCTTCAACTTTTCGAGATAAAGCGCATCCAACTATTTTTTTTACACAATTTTGAAATAACACGGTTCACCGATGTGCTTTTTAACACAATTTTTTTGTTCTAGATCGAATTCTTTACACAATTTGGAAGTAACACGGTTGTCCATGTACATTTTTATACGAAATTTCAGTTCTAGCACAAATCATTCCACCACAACCATTTTTTAAATTTTTATTTTGCCAGTGTAATCAGAAGTCGATCGATTTATGCGCATACATGTGTGAAGCTTGGTCTACTTCATGGCTTGTTTACTTTTTATTTTGGAGTTGAGGGGAATACCCGAATTAAATCTTTTTTTTTTCATTTCATAATATTAGCTCACTCTCTCTGTATATATATTTATTTATATATTTATCGTGTTCAAATTTTAAACCGTTAATAAAATACCAATCACGTTCAAATATTTTTTAACTTGTAGTGGATGGCACTTGATGGTAATACAGTTTTTTCAAATATTAATTCATTAATTAAATTTAATTAAATTAATAACCAGTTTTTGGCACCATCTTAGATTCGTCTCTAATGTTGTAACAATGTAAATGTTAAACCAAAGACAAAAGTTGGCGTCGAAAACCTGTTTTTCAGCCGAACACAAGCCATACCAGGTGTACATTTTTACAAAAATGCAAATTCCTACTATTAAACCACTCTCTTCTTATATCTATATATTTATTTATATACATATCTTATTCCAATTTTCAATCGTTATTAAATTATTTTCTATTCATTCATTTAAAGTAGGAATTGACTTTTTTTTCTTTTTTTACATTATGTGTTTTTAAATTGTGTTGTACTTCAACTTGAACACAGCATTTCGTTCTTCAGTATAATTGCATTTTTCATTCAAATGTTAAGTTTGTGGGATTCAATAAATAATTTCGATGATATTCTAAAAACTGATGCTCAAATTAAAGATTTTTTTAATTCGATGTGAAAATTCCCAGTATTAATTTTGCTGACCATAATTTATTATTATTAAAAGAGTAATATTGATCCAGTTTGTAATAAACATGCATGATTGTTTTTAAGTAGCGATGGATAGTTATTAGCTAGTAGTTTTATTTTTAATTGCAATTTGAATTATTATATGCTGTTTGTCCTTATAGACTAAATTTCCCTGGTGACTGATTAATTTTTTTTGTAATAAAAAGTAATTACGTTTCTTTCATAAATATATGTGCAATATAGAAATCATTTTTACCTTTTTACAAAGTTTTTGGGGAAACGATTTGGAGTATTTGCCTCTAACGCGATTTTTTAAAGTTGTAAAATATATCTCTTTGTTTAACTTACGTCACATGTATTTTTCACAAGATAGATTTCACGGTTTTTGAAGGAACGTATTTACAGGGTAGAAAAGAATTGCGTGTATATATTTCTTTGAAGAAATCAATCTTGAGAAAAAGCAACCAAGTTTTACAGAAGAGAATAATAAGTATTTATGCAACGTTAAATTTCAGTTGATTTATTCTGATGTTTACATATTATTATTGAAACATTTGTATTATTTGATGGATGCGTAGATATATATGGATGTGGTCATTAAAATAATTAGGTATAATGTGACCAGGTTTCAGAAAAAAACCTACGGTCATATAAAAAGATGAATTTAAATGATATTACAATACTTAATTTGGGATTTTAATTTGTAAATCATTTAAAATTTTAAAGTAAAAGACAGAAATTCTTCATTAAATTTGGAAATTATACTACAAAAATATCTAAAATTGATTTAAAAGTTTATAAACAAAAATATCCGTCTAAATTCAAAGTTTACATCATACGGAAGTTTCAAGAATTTGCTACGAACTCAGGTTAAGTGCTTGTCATTTGACAGAGTTACAAAATTAAATATGCCACCACCTAGACTGTATAGTGTTTAGTGACGATGCCTGTTGTAGCGTTAAGTCTGGGTTTGAATCCCAGAGAATGCCTGGATGTTTTAAAATTCATTTTGACTGGGCGGCATGGGCACTCTTGATAGTTGTTGAACCGCAAGTCCTCTTAAGAGGTTGGTGAAAGAAGAAGGTAGGTGGAAGGATTCCTAATTCCCCCGTATAGTATTTTATCTGGAAATTTGTTTGGAACTGAGCAAACGTGCATGGTGTTCAATACTGCGGCTAACAACTGACTAAATCTTGCCATTTTCTACGATGAACTTCACGGACCTCAATCGGGTTGCATAAACAACAACAAAAAATTACGCAGCCCATCGCTATTAGAGGGACGTTAACAAAAATCTGCAACAATTTAAGACATATTAATTTATTACAGCAAGAAAAAAATAAAATACTTTTAATATATTTTTCACCATTAACAAAAAATCTAAATACTATATTGAATTTTTTTCTTCTAAGAATTTATTGTATATAATACTACAATTCAAAATTTTCAATTTCTAGATTGATTTCTTTTAATATTTTTTCTTCAACACATTTTCCCTCTCTTTATATTTAAATGTATTGAAAACAAAATAACTATCCTTGAAGGGGTCAAATAGGCATAGGTAATGAATTGGCAAAAATTAAGGTATTAATATTGTGTAAAATTCGTAAGTAAAGGTTATTAATGCTGATTAAGTGATGTTAATTATTCTGCCCCAATTTCTAAATTTTAGCCGGAGCAGTTACCTATAGTCCGATACTACACTCCCAACATTTACTTTGGCTATTTACTCAGAGTCTGGAGCATAGGATGTGTCTATAGACTTTGTTCGTGACAACCTGTTCAAATATTTAAGTTGAAGCCATTGTGATTGAATGATTAGTACTGAAGTAAGATGTATTATATGAGTAGGTTATGTTAAATGAATTAAGTAAATATTTTAGGGATATACTGAATTAAAAAAATTAAATAATATAGTTTTCCTGTTACAGTTGAATACATAAGTGAATATATTTGATAAATAAAAACTAAATTTTCAAGTTTCAAGAAAATAAAAAAAAAACATATTATATCGCTATCCATCAGTAATTTCCATTGGAAGAAAATCAAAATTGTTAAATATAGTATATGTAACAGTGTGGATTACAGCCGTATGTTTTTAATTAAAAGCTAACTGTACATAATATATGTTCTATGACATGGTGTATAGAGGAAAAATAGTTTTATAAAATAACATATTAAATAATTTAATATTGCCACACACAAAGGGGTTAAAATTTTTAAAAATCTGTTAAAATAAACTTAATTTTGGGTAGATGATTTTAGATTCAAAGTGGTCAGCCTATCCGGCATATTGACACTGATTGCGGTGCCATAGAGCATGGGTTCGAATCTCGGAGAAGGCATGGATGTTTGTAAATGTATAGTGTCTTCGTGGCGTAAAAATCTAGCCCTTCGCCGCGATGAATTTCGTGATTCTTGATCTGATTTTACTGTCGACCATGTGGCATAAATAACAACAACAGGATCACAATATAAGTACTCCAAACTGATTTGTACTGGGAAGTGTATAGAAAATAGTGCAATGTGTTTTTTTTTAATTATTATTTTTTTTCATTTCTAGCAACAGTACTTGATGTATACATCATTCTCTAGAATTAAAACACTCCACACAAACGCATAAGAAGTAACAACAAATTAGGATCAATAAAACAAAGAATAAAAAAGTGAATTATGTACACCATCGGAACGATTGTAGATCTTGTAACTGCCCTCTGGCCCTACATAACCTATAGTACATATTACCAGGGACAACAGGACAAATCTCCAGGTGCTCAGCATTCTTGAGAGCATTCCCCCTGTACAACACACAGTTTAGAGAAGGAAAACCATTAAGTCTAAGTGACCACCAAGGTAGTCGTGTCTAGTTTTCAGCCTGAATACGGGGCTGCGGTAGCCCAGTGGTCAAGGTATCGGATCATTGCGGGCATGTCATGAGTTCGAGCCCAGTACCACTACAGGCCCACCGTGTAGAACGCGATGCCCGTTAAATCTGTCGAGGACTCAAACGTCGTCCCTTTGGTGTTATGTGGTAGTTAGGAAAGGGGGTGACAGCTAAGTTGTCGTTCACGTCACTTGACCATGGTTCAAAATTACGTGGTCCGTCGCCAAAAGCCCTCGTGTAGCTGAAACACAGTGACATTAATATTCACTCACTCCAGCCTGAATGCAGCAACCGCAAGTGATCTGGGATCTCATAAAGTGTTTTTCACTAAGACATATCGCAAATTTGTTCTTTTAAAAAGTTTCATAGATCATTTACACTTTATTTTAAATAACTCCGCTTATAGAAGAGTATGGAATTCCTCTGTAAAACCACTGTAAAACACCTGCCCCCTTTTTAGCTAGAAATTTAGCTCCCTCACTCCTGTAGGTATCACAGTGGGAGGAAATTCATTGTAAAATAATATTATTTTTAAAGATCAAGAGTCTCTATGCAGTTTCTAATTTGAATAGAGTCTCAAAAATCCAGAGATGTCACAGCCTGTATTGCAGAAATGCAGTCAGAAAGTATAAGACATTCTTAAAAGACTTCTTTCTAGACAATAACTGTTGAATAGTTATTCTAATAGCTTCACCCCCAGATTCTAACATTTCATAAACCCAGCTTTCCTCACACTGTCAAATCAATCCAATCTAAGCTATGTTACGTTTTCCGCTTTACCGGGCAATGTAATATTTGACGGTAGCTCATTTTCATAAAAAATATTAATTTCAAACAAGCTGTTAAATGTATCTAATGTTTTTCTTGCAACTATTTTGTGGGTGTCCTCTCATCGCAATCAATTGGCCGCGGTAACCTAGTGGTCAAGGTAACGGACTCGTGGCCGTCGTGTCATGACTTCGAGGCTAGCTCTGAAGACTCGCCGTTTAGGGGAGGGAGCGATGCACGTTAAATCTGTCGAGAACTCAAACGTCCTCTCATTGGTGTGGTGTGGAAGTTAGAAGATGGGAATGCCAACTCAGGTGTCAACCTCGTCACTTAACCATGATTCCAACTTACTGGGTCCATCGCCAAAACTCCTCGAGTAGCTTAACAGTGTGACGTTAATATACACTCACTCATCACAATAAATGTTACAAGTTACTAAAATATTTTTTCCGCTTTAATAAAAGAAAACTTTAGACTTTTTATCATAAAAATACTCAAATATCTAAACTTCATTTCCATTGTAGAAATCCTTAACCCGAAAATGATTTATATATTTTTTATTTTGTTTTTCCCTTCAGCTATATATCAGAGAGCCGGCTGGGTGGCACGGTTGGTTTGTCGTTAGCCTTCAGCACCAAAGGTTGCGGGTTCAACTCCAGCCCGAGTCTGTTGATTTTCATGCTGCGGAAAATCAACAGTTTCCATGTCGTATGAGTATGCGGCATGTAAAAAATCCCTTGAGTGTCTGTTTGATTTGGGTGCTCTCGGCAAATTTCAATTCTTAAGTACAATTTCGCATAGTCAGAGCTTACGTGCCTCCATCTGGGGAGGAAACTGGCCGTCAAAATTACTTACGACAATTGATATCGCCTATAGGGTACCGCACTAAAAAGGGATACAGGATACTGTACTAGATCAGCAAAGGTAAAAATACCAATCCACAGCCCCATGGGGAAAAATATATAGCAGAGAACATATTTTCCTCAAATGCAAGATTTGCAATTATGAAGAACTACTTTTCGATTCCCTCTAATGTGTAAACATTGTTTTTGTGTATGATTTAAAAGTAAAACTAATTATTAACTATTTGTGACTTAAGATTTGATTTTTTACTAACATCGTGCTCTGGAACTGCGTGTGGGGCAGTGACGATTGCACCTGAACTAGCAGCCCACTCTCCTAATTTCCACACCACGCCCCGGGACGATTTTGAGCCATGATAAATTTAGCATGCGTCAGCTTTCCTTACACGATGTGTCACCTATTACAATGCATTTCAATCCAGTGTGTCGGTGATGCAAGTCACGAGTCGATGACCATGGCCCTTCGACCATTTATAGTTGCAAGTTTCTAAAAATAGGATTATATGCAGTTTGTTATCGTTGTTACTAATGCCGGATAGATCAAGGCCCACGAATTTGATCAGGGCAAAGGGCTAAGTGACGCCTGACGTTAACCGTAGTTTTGAGCCTCTTACAGGTGACAGAACGATTTAGCTCAGTGCCATCCCTATTTTGATGGAGAACACCCTCTTGGTGGTCAAGGACCTTCCACTAACCTCACGAGAGAGCTTGCGGCTCGACGGCTATTTAGAGTACCCCCTGCCGCGAAAGCACTGAACAATTACAAACAGCCATGTCTTCTCCGGGATTGGAACCCAGACCCAACGGCCCAGCAGTCAGCGTCGCTAACCACTATACTGGATGGGTGTAGTGGGTACTATTATTCATTTTTAAAACTCTAATAATGCTAGCTAGATATTTCATAAATATGAATGTTTGATACAAAAGTCTAGTTTTTTCACATAAAACTAAAATAATTGGTCGTTTGATTAAATTTTGGATCATGAATAAACACAAACTTCTATAATTAGATATGAATTATACGAGTAAATCTGTCAATCATAGAGCAAAAGTACATTGAGTAGTGTACAAAACAGTACAAACATAAGCAAATGAATATAAATGTAAGGAAGATAAAGTCATTTGCTCTTTTTCTAACACAATTTACGCGAACAATGTTTAGAAAAAAAAATGATCCTAATTACGTTTGATATTTGGCTGTTATCCAGATAATTCCCTCATCAGGAGCGTGCCAATTCTTTTGTTAAAAAATGTAATTCAGAAGCATTTATTATACACTTCAAATTTCGCATTAGCATTAGGATGAAAAAAAACATCTCTCAGATAGACTTTTGTAAGGACAAAAATAATGATGTTACGTCAATGGCTAAATTTTGCTTTATTTTATAAGTCATTACTATTCGCTCACGATCTATGAAGTAAAAACTCATGGATAAATAAATCTATTGTTTAAGTCAAAGAGTCGTTTTAAGAGTGAGGTTTTAGTCATATCTTAAAAATATTTATTTTCGTTACAATGTACATTTCTGAAGAACCATATTTTAAAAAAATGTACTTTAGAATAATCCACACAAATTAAGTTACCACTTTTTTCACCTATTTTCTGTTTTTAGTCTTTTAAAAATTATTTCCTTTACATATGTTGGTGTTTTGAAATTTCACTAGCAACTTTTGCATGCTATACATTCCTAACAGATGAAAATGAACTATAAAAAAATGTGACAGTTAACTTTCTGTTCGGATAAAAAGAAAATATTTTGTTATATTTGCGTGATATTTTTTTGTCTTTATCACTTTCGAATTTCGTGTTTTACTCACAATATGCATGATTTTGTAAAATGAAGCAAAATAAGGATAAACTTTATATGATAACAAGATAAACATGTTTATCAGATTTTAAGTCTAAAGATGTGATTGTTTAAAATCTAGATCTTTTCTTATCTATATATAACTCCCCGGGACCTCTTTTAAGAGTCGATTACCACAAAGGAGAGCCATACTCACAGCAAAAAAAAAAAACTTGTTTATGAAATTTGAAGTCTGTGGTTTTAGCTCAAAAACAATGAATTTGAATCTATAACCCTCCATAATTTTTCTTGGTAGTCAATTTTTGCAAAGCTCATCCTTAACGTATTTCTATTCATCAAAAAAAAGAAGCTTACTAAATGTAATGCTTGTAGACCTAATAGCGCAAAAACCCTTGTGAATTGATTACCCTAAAACACGTTCTTAAGCAGATCTCTTGTCAAGTGTGAAAATGTTCCTAGGTTAGATTTTAAATCTCTAAGTGTAAATGCTCAAAAACGGGATTTTTTTTAATATTATATTCCCACAACCGATTAGGAAATTAATTTTTGAAAAACCCGATTTTAGCGGATCTCTACTCAACAAAGGAAATAAGCTTGCCACATTTCATGTCAGTAAGTCTAACAGTTCCAGTGATCTCCTGATGTGTGTTTGAGAGAGTCGCTTTTCTCCAGCAGAAATATAGATACTACAACGATGGGTCCAAAAACAAAAAGAAACGATCCTTACAGTAGTCGTACATGATGTGTAACATCTGACCGTTTATCTTAGTAAATACGCAATAGTAACTTATATCCTGAAAAGAATGAATTGGGTATGATTGTAAATAATTTTCTATCGAATAATTATATCTTTAATGAAAATTTTATTTAATTATATAAAACAAGGGGTAACACAATTTTTTTTATCAAAAATAATTATTCTTCATCAATTTGGGGAAGAGCGGAGACAATAGACTTATGATATCTAAAATATGACGCATATACTTGATTCTTGTGATTTCAAAGTATTTAAAAATCGTTGAAAAACAGTGCCAATAACATTACAACTGTTAGTTGTGTCAACATTTTGATTTGTGTTCATTTCGAGCTTGAATTCATCATACAAAAAAGCTATAAGCGGCTCAGATTTTGGCAAACCGAAATTAAAGTTAAAATCACTTCTCAGAATCATGGGAAGCGAGTGACAGTTTTCTTTAAAAGAGCAGAACCTCCTTCGGTACATGGTAAAAATATAAAATGATGGAAATCTTTAATTTTTTGTACCGTTTGATTTCAAGAAATGTATGCGACCACCGAAATCAATGTTCGTCCGTTTTCAAATAAGCATTCTGCCACACATAGTTCCCCGTATATCCTTACTAACAATACCCAGTCCCCTTGTTTGACGATAAGTAAAGTTCATATGAGGAGTCACAACATGTAAGTTTTTCTGTTTGCGATAAATCGCAACACCAGCTGCTCTGTGTCCCGATCGTTTAAACTGTACGCAGCAATCGAAATTAGGTATCGAAACACTTTCGTCATTATCTAACCACGTCTCTGAAAACATGAGTAACGAATGTTTTTATGAAATAACGTCGTTGAAATCTGTTTGGTGAGCCCTTTGACAATTTGAGCTAAGAGTCGCAGGTTTATCCTGGGTAAAGTCTAAGACCTGCTGGTATGTGCGAAGTGGATTTAGAGTATCATTGGGTGGATGACCAGAGTATCTTGTTCTTCCGAGTTATAACCTCTTATATCTTTAGGATTTTGAGTGAATGTGACGAATTCACTCTTCCCCTTTGTTAATAAAAAATACTTAAAAAAGTAAAATATACTTATATGAGAGTAAAACAATTAAAATTTAAAACTACTAAAATGCTTTAAGTGCTAGAAAAATATCCTCAAAAACAGTGCAAGCACTGAGAATGAAAACAAATTTCGATCAGAGTGCGGGCGAGGTGAGGTCTGACCAATAGGAATGCAGCTTAGAACTCAGTCGTTGTAGAAATTATAGAAACATTGAATGAGATTTGAATTCAGAAAAACAGCTTTTTTAAAAGCTAATAAAAAATCAAATACATTTTGAAAGAATAGGGAATAACGTGTAAATTTAAATTTGATCTGCATAAATAATTTTCCAGGGAAAATTAAAGTGATTTAAAGTAAGTTTGAAAATAGCGAGTTCCTGGGAATCGAATCTGGGGCGATTCGTTTCAAGTCAGCTACTATAACCATTAGGCAACGAAGGCTTGGGTAGGGGGTTAAAGTAAGCTTTTAAGTTGGGTGAGAAGAGTGAAATGAATTTAATTTATAATTTTAATTGAAGAGAGTATCCGAGAGAGACTATTATTGGGTCTTTTAAAATTAGGATCAGGGATATACTTTTTAACATCCAAGATCAAAGGATTATTAGAGTTATCAATTTTTTGAAAGAAGTTAGTTGCTGATTTTTTGATAAATTGTCTGATAGACATCATTTTGCTCTCTGATCTGAGGTCCTTATTCTTCATGAACCATCGAGCTTTTAATATTTGTCGGATAAAGATGCTTTGAGAAACTTCAATTTGATCAATATGAATTTTAGCTGTATGTGCCCAGATTGGTTCGGCATTCTGGTTAAAACTGGTCCTAGGATTAGTGTGTAGATAAGCAATTTATTTTCTCTAATATAGAGATTATTGCAATTAAGAGGTAGATTTTACAGACCGATTGCGAATTTAGAGTCAGCATATCCATTTAGTATATACATTTCAAGATTTGTTGCCAAACAACAATGGCGAACAATATCTATAAGCTTGATACTCATTTGTTGAACCGATGCAATTCTAATTTGATTATTTACAGCTACGCAATAAAGTTTAACTCTCTCTGTCTCTTTGAGCTAGTTAGAGAATAAACTATTTTTTTTGTAGTGTATTGCAGTTTTGGATTAATTTTGTATTTCATATAATAACTGCCGTGACTACTAACCTTACGATTACGAGATGAGAGTAAATTAATCCGGAAGTACAGTTACAAGCTGTGTAAAACAAATATTATTTTTATAAAAAAACCCAGCAACCTGAAGTTCTGAAAAAGGCAATACACAGGAGAAAAAATATATAATATATATAATGAATCTAGTTTTTTTTCTTTTTACTTCCGGAATTGTTAGTGACATGGAATAAAAGATACTTTTCTCCAAAAATTCACATCAGCATAAATCTATTATTTTTCCTTCCAACGAATTGAAGTGAAATATCATAGTCATTCCTTTTGTTAGGAAGAAGCATATGTCATCTTCATAGCTTCCTAAAAAGAATCATTGATTTATATTAGTGATGGAGCAGTAGAAGCGAAATATGAGTTTGAATTTATTCTGTTTGTGGTGTGCTTTTTTTACATTTTTCACTTCGATAAGGCAATTGCCGAAAAAAAATAAGTGTTGATTTCTAATTTGATATTTCACAGTTTATAATTTATGTTTAAAAAAAGATGATTTTACAAACAAGGAATTGAAATTTTTATGTGGATTAAGAGTGTGGATTACAAAAAGGCTAGATATAAACAATACATAGAAAATGGATTTTAGTTAACTTAAATATTTATGGAAATTTTGTAAGGTTTGCTTTAGTTTTTGTATGTTTCCTGACGAATATGTTAAAGAATTTGATAATTTTGTAAACATTAAAATAGAATACTACTTTTTGTGGTAGCCATAAGGTTTTAATTTCCTTTTTATTTTAATTTATATAAAGTCACAAAAGCCAAAATTTGAAACATGTTAATAAACCAAACTGGAAAACAAATCCTGTTATTTTCAAATATGTTACATGAAGGGTAAGACAGACAGTATGTTCTACTGTAAAATTACTGTTAAGTAAGATGTCAATGATGAGAGCTTTATTTCTGGAATATCTGTCGAAATCTAATAACATTTTTTCCCCATTCATTTGTTATTTTGCACCCCATCTGATGTATTCTATATTTCTGAAACATTTTTTGTTTGTTTGGAAAAAGCACGGGAAGAAAAATTAATTCTCTGCATGTTAGATATATGAAGATAACATACGCAAGTAACTGCATGCACTAGTCAACCTATGTTTCATGTGTCCTAGAGGCCAAACTCACTATATGATGAGTATACTCATGCAGACATCCCAAATAGTGAATGTAAATTTTAAGAAAAAGACAGAAATTCTGATTCATCTAAATCTCTAGAGTATGATACATTATTTCCCTTTCAGAATAAATGTTATTTTGATAATATTCTAAATATTTATAAAAAATGAAAATGCTTGCACACGCTTTTCCAAACAATAATTTTTAAATGTTTTTCTTTTATAATACGTTTTTGATGCATACAGCCGATCCATGTGTAAGCCGACATCCTCCCTGTAGTTTTATATATATATATATATATATATATATATATATATATATATATATATATATATATATATATATATATATATATATATAAAACTACATAATATATATATATAACAAGTGATACAAAAGATATAAGACAGTTCCTATTTAGATCAACAAAGAAAAATTTTATTTTAGTTACTTTTTATTAAATAGTTGCAAATAATGCAAATATGTATAGACATATGACAGAATCACAACATTAAGTGTCAATTTTTATTTTTTATCCTTAAATTATTATATTGTCATCCAAAACAATCGTGTATATAAAATTTCAGTTCAACTGAATGCTTTAAAACGTGGGAAAATATATTTTAAAATTTTAACCCTAGTCGCTAAAAATAAAGCCAATGTGGCTCTTTCTGTAATTCTTTAAATAATTAGTTTCAGACAGTTAATTTTAATTAAATTATCGTACTGTCCACCAAAACAATAGTGTATAGACAATTTCAGCTCAAATGAGCGGTTTAAAAAGTTGGGAAAAAACCTTTTCAAGTTTTGACACAAGTCGCTAAAATGGTCGTTCAGTTGCCAAAAATAATACCAACGCAGATGTTTTTGTAATTCCTTGAAAAATTAGTTTTAATCAATTATTTTTTATTAATTATAATTAAATTACTGTATTGTTATCCAAAGTAATCATGTATATAAAATTTCAGCTCAATTAAGCGCTTTAAAATGTTTTTAATAAAGATGGAAATTTGAACAAGATAAATATATACAGAGTGTGAGGTAATAGAAGGAAATTGAAAAAAATTGCTCTAAAAATATTTGAATAACACGTAGAAATATATGGTACGTTTACTGGCAAATTGTTTACCATGTCATTATTTTTCCAAACCAACCAAAAATAATAAACTTTTATACTTTTTTTATAAAAATTATTCAAAAATTCCAGTAAACATTGTGTATTTTTATCTCAAGAAAACACAAAAGTGCTCATTTTACCGAAATCCTTTGAAGTTATAAGACAACAGTCTTAATAATTCCGAGTTGTGCGCTTATTAACTCATTCTAAATTATTCTGGCATTGTACCCAGATTCCACCGGCACACTCCACAAGTAAACATACATCTAACTTACCAAACGCACTAATAAGGGAATAATTACTCTCGGCTGAAATCATTAATTCTTCGACGCAACGAGCAACCGGCCAGCCAGGCGACGCTCCAACGAGCAATCATTCAACCCTTTGAGAACCATCCCCTCTTCCGAGAGGGACGACGAACTATCATTACTACACACTCGTGTCACAAATCCTTTCCCCTCTCTAGAAAAGATATGCCCCATCCCGGAGGTAATCCTGAAACCATTCTCCCGGCACAGCTCTACTCAACTCCACTCGCTTTAATATTGCACCAGTACCTCCAATTGTTGCTAAGCTGTGGAATTGCCTTAAAGCATTCACCGTGCAGTTTACACTATGGATTGAATGTTTAAATGAGTTTTAAATACCTAGATATTCTCAATCAGAGTTGATTAAGTTTTGAAACTGCGTTGATTACACATTATTTGGATGAAAGAGAAGCAAGAAGCGTGTTGAAGTAGTTTATCCTCGCAACGATTATTTGTTCGCTGTTGCATATCGGTTCAATTTTTAATTGACACTTATAGTTGATTTAGGTTAAATACAGCCCGTGTAGGGAGATAACTGTATATTAAATGTTACTCCTCCTCCATATACAGTGTGTCCGTTTTCACTCCAATAAATTATATGAACGGGAAGAGCTACTGTCGTGAAAGTGCGGGGTCTAGGTATAATAAAGTTGACATGGGATCCACAAAATATTTTCTAACAGCAACAGCCAGAGATAAATTTGGAGTAAGCGTACTTAGTTCAAAATCAATACCAGATGCGTAAGAAAAGATAATCAAATTGATGTTAGCATTATCGATTTATTACACAGAAACATCTTGCGCACAAAAATGATGCAAATGCTGTTGTCGTTGGCATGTCCATAATGTGCAGATTGATAAAAAAAAAAGCTTCAGATCACTCCGAAGCTGTCGAAGACAGCTTCGGCAACCTCTCAACAGCTTTATCAGAGAATATAAAATCTTGTGGGTCTTCTAGGCTGATCTTGAAAACCCTGGCTTGAATTTTTGGGCAACTGAGGATACGTTGTGGAGACAGTTGAACATTAAGGCAGTTTGGGCATTGATTTTTGAAACTTCTTTGTCCGTCGAGATTTTCATTCCTTTTAAGTGGTATGCTCTAAGTCTAGTTATTATCGATGCTATTGTACGGTTAATATTTAGAGCTGGGATTGGATATTTTTGTAAAATTATTGTTGATTAGTCTTTAGCTGACAACTCTATTGACGTTGATGAGGGTCGTGAGGTAAGATGATTGGAGGCAAGTTCTGGATTCTTTGGCAAGTTCATTGGCTTTCTCAATACCGATGATATTTACGTAGGCTGGTATCCACTGAAGCGTGCAGGATTTATTTTTTGTGATGATTATGTGGATGGATTCAATGATTTTGCAGATGATTTGGCACTTGTCTATCTGGATGGCTTGCAGCGCAGATTTTGAGACTGTGAAGATGATAATGCCACTGGATTCTTAGAAGTTTTTTCAAAGAAAAATCTCCAATGCACTTTTTATAGCAATGAGTTCGCATGTGTAGTTTAATGCGATTTTCCCTACTTGAATTTTATGGTACTCATGCCATAAAATTAAATTTCAAGAAATAAACAAGACCCATCTGCAACTCCTCTATCAAGATACAAATGAAAATCACATATAACACGCATGTTTGATCGCATTGAACAACGCCTCACTTTACGGAAATAAGGTTCACTTACCTTTCATGCTCAAAATAGTGCCCTTCAGCAACAATCTGGGCTCGGGTTTGTATTTCCCTCTGCACTTTCTTTAACATGGCATGGTACACTCGAGCACAAGCATCCGTGAAACGGTTTTGAAGTTCCTGGAGTATTGATGTTCGGGTTGCATACGCGGTTTTTTATATCACTCCACAGAAAAACGCCAATTGGTTCATATTAGGTGACCATGCAGGCCCTGAAGGGAAACCATCAAACCCGATGACTTGTTGATTCTCGATTGTTCTGTGTGACAAGTGATATCTTCTACGGCTAGATGCTGTCATGTTTGAACCGTACATTACTGAGGTCATTCAAATGCAAATCCTCTAAAAAATCGAATAGTACGTCCTTCAGTAATGACAAGTATCGGTATGACCTTTACGTTCCCTCATAAAATGCGGGCCAATGAGTCTGTTTTTGAATATTTGACACCAGAGATTTATCGACCACCAAACTTGATTCCGAACATCGACAGCACATCTAGGATTATCCAGTGACCAGAAATAGATGTTCCTCTTTATGTGCATAGTATTACGCGTAAGTCATTCCTCATAGTTCCATATGATATGGGAAAGAAACATTGGTTGGACCTCCTTGCAGTTAATAATGAAGGTTCACACCAACCATGTAGATATGAGTGTGATATTTTCTGTTTTCTTCCGCGTGTTGTCGTGTTCCAATTTTAGAGGCTATGAACCAAATAAATATGCATTTTGCGCCTTCTATTTTTAATATTACTTCATGCAAGGAGTCTTCTTTTACGGAATTGATGATAGTGAACAACTTTGTAACTAACATTTTTCATGTATCTCGTACAGTTTTTGAGATCCACAGAAACTCTAACTCCAAATTTATCCACCAAGTGACGATAACAGCAGTTTTTTGCATAGAGCATGATAAGTTTATTATACCTATATCCCACTTTTATGGTTATACCATATTCATAAATTATTGAGATGACAACAGACTTTAGTGGAAACACTGTATATAAAAAAGAAAAGAGACTAAGTCACTCATTAAATCTTCACGATATAACCGGAAGAATTAGAATTACAGATTTAAAATTTAGCAGGTAGTTTCCTTTCATGGAGTATAGATCCGCTGCAAAAAGAACTTTGCGAAAATCGATCCAAGGGATGTTGCGAGATATATGGGACGTTAGATATAGTTCTAGTATTTGAACAACACTGGTTATCAAAAATAAGGGGAAAATCACAAAAAATGACGATAACTCAAAAAATATAAGTAGAATTTAATTCACATTATACAACACATAAGAAGATATATAATGGCATAAAAAGAAATCCCCAGATTATGGTGTTATGGAAATTACCTTATATTTACAATGAAAAAATCGGATGTGTCTTTTTTGGTATGAGGGAAGTACCTCTAATATGGAGTATGATCCACCCGAGAAGCATTACAGCACATGTAGCAAAGTGTGATGACCTCAATTATGAAGCCTTTTAATTTTGTAGGAAGTTCGAGGCACATTGCTCTTTCAATGCAGTTCAAAATGTAGCTAGGATACTAGGAAGGGGATTCAGAGCAACTCCACATGGTCCTATTGCAAACCAAACCTGCTCAATATGGTTATGGTCCGGTGATCAGCCACTGCCCACTGCTTTTTCTGAATTGTTTCCTGCTCAAGATAAATATCTTGGATGCGGGCCCTGTGTGGTCTCACATTGTCATCCTGTCACACGAAAGCCTCACCAATAGGCCCAGCATACCGAGGTATTGCGAACTCAAATTAAAAATTTATTAAATTTCATGAGGCATCTACAGACCGAGGCATCTACCATTAACGCCGCGATCTTAAGAGATATACGAGAGCTATAGGGAACGTAATGTTGGGGACGAAAATTAATGTCCACACTATCCTAGTAGTTATGGTTAGGAACTCAAGACTAACGCGTTCCAGCCCTGATGTCATTGAACACCCACCATGTAAATAGGCCGATACGGCCTAAATCTGTAGAAGCTCAAAATACTCTCGTCGGTGTGCAATGGTAGATTTAAGAGGGGGTTGCTAGAGCTCAGGTGACTTCGTCAGCTGTAGTCCGAGGTTTATTATTGCGATGTATGTTGCTAAGATCTCTTGAATTGTTTTATAGTGAGACGTTAATAAACACTCACTCACTGGAGAATGACACCTGAGGGCGCTGCAAAAATCAAACCTCGACAATAATTAATAATTTCTTGTACAACTAGCTGTTTATGTAGGGATGCCAAAGTAATCAAGGTCATGATTGCGTTGTTTTAATACAGTTAAAACTTCAAATCTTAGTGCCACTAGACTATATTAGGGTTAGCAAGACATAGGCCAATTGTGGAAGGCTTGTAAGGGAGCTCCCCTCGTGTGCCCTTCTCCTTGATTAACAGCGTGAGCTAGAGGTGTAGGAATAAATGAAGAACTAGAAGCTGCCATGATTTTAATATGACTTTATTAAGATCTTAAACTTAAATCTTTAACATAATAGATAATAATATGATATGTGAAAGAATCTACGTTGGCTAAACACACAATATAAAATACCGAAATAACGTAACCTGGACCACTATCAATAACTAACTCGCCTGAGCTCAATTCCAATTCGATCACAGATCCGAATATTTAAATAATCCCTCCTACCTTTATCGTCCCACGAGGTATCACTCTACTTAATTCTATTTGAAGTTGTGGTTCACTGAAATGCAGTGACCTTGACTAAGGGCTCTCTGTCACGGATAACTTCTATTGGCTATCACTTAGCCTTTCAAAACCTCATCACACTTGAATCATGGACTATCAAATCATTCCCCAAATGCCACCTCACTTACTCTAAACTTCTGTTATTCAAAAGCTCCCTAATTTGCATCTTTCCTTAACGCTTCACTTCTTGGTTTGGTTGGAAAAGAGTTGCCATTAATTATGGCCCCAAAGAACCCAAAAGAACATGTTAATGAACAGACGCGTAAGTCCGTCACATGCTGCGCATAATTTATGCACAAGTGAAGGCACTCTTGTAACTGCATATACAGCACGTATGGTGGTTGTTTTGAATTAGTTCTTGGAATTGCGAGTATGGAAAACTGACTTAATCAGACGCCTTCGATTCTTGGACAAATTGTAGATGCGAGACGCATGTGTCATTCAAATTCTGAAATCATCAAACCACTAGGATTTTTAATGTTGACAGTGTCAAGAGTATTACACGAATACACGAATAGTGGACAAAAAACTAGCAATCAGGCAAACTGCATAGGACAATTAGCCTAACATCAGATGGCTCAGGCGTATTGTACGTAGCTAGCGAAGCCAAACATTCGTTCATATTACCACCCAGTTTAATGACGGTGCCAGTCGCAACGTCAGTAAACCAAATGTGCAATGCTCGTTTCACAGTATGGGTTTCGGGAGCCGTAGACCTACAAGAGTACCATTTCTCATTGCTCGCCATCGGGCTGCACGTCTTGCTTGGGCAAGAGAGCACAAAGTCTGGAGTGTAGAGGACTGGAAACGTGTGGCAGGGTCTGATCTGTCTGTATTCCGACTACTTAATGCTGACGGGAGGCTGAGAATATGACGTCAGGCTCATGAAGCCATAGATCTTGCATTCCTGGTTGGATCTGCACAAGGGCATGGTGACTCAATCATACTCTGGGGTATTTTTTCATGGCCCTGTTTGGGATCTTTGGAGCGTGTACCAACCTTCCTCAATGCAATTCGGTACGTAGAGTTACTAGGTAATCACCTCCATCCGTTTATGCTGTTCTGTTATCCACATGGTAATGGAGTTTTCCAGCATGACAACTGTTCCTCTCACTTGTCCCGGTCCAGTACTAGCTAGTTAGATGAGCATTATTCTGACTTTTATGTCATAAATTGGCCACCTAGAGGCCCAGACTTAAATCATCTTGAGCATGTTTTGGAACAAGGCGTGAAAGGCCATCACACAGCCTTGACGTACCTTACTAATTTATGAGCAGCTTTCGCTAATATTTGGCAAGTCATTCCCGTGGAACTCTTCCAGAAACTTGTTGAAGCTATGCCTCTTTGTGTGGCAACCGTTGTCAAGGTCAGAGAAGGCCTAACTCGTTACTGGGTTGGTTTCCTTAATTCAGTAGCTTTCCTCAAATTGTCGAGTTGTGGAAGAATTGAGAGTTGCGCTCTTATTCAGGGGTGACATTTTTAACCTTCGGTGGTTTCTGATTCATAATCACGGAGTCAGTCAGTTATAGCTCTCCTGTTACATTTAAATGGGACGTTAAAAAACAATATAATGCTGCAAAAAAGAAGTAGAGCAAAAACGGAAAGTCTTAAGCGTATATAATTATGCTGATGCACATTCTGAGGCATTGTTTTGAATTTAATTTAGCTTTCTACACATTTATTATTAAGTAGTTGTTTCATACATTGCATGAACTAGATCTGTGGATGAAATACTGCATGATTACAATTATTGCATTGTGTGATAGATTCAATTTTTTCTTAAGAAATTTTATACTTTTTCAAATGTGAAAACTAAATTTAAAACAGGACTCAAAATCTTTTTATCCAGAAATCTACCGATTTAAGCAACATAGTCCGCGTATCTTACATACCTGATAAATTAAAAATTAATCCATCAAAATTTTTTTTGATTTTCCGAACCTTAAAAACATTTTATACTTTCAAAAATTAATATATATAATTTTCCTACCTAGAACTGTTCTTGAATACAATAACGAGTAGAGTCCAATCCGGACCCAAGGCATTATCTTGAATGCAGATTCGAATCCTTCTTTAACTTAAGCGCGTTCGAATTCCAGAGCTTCAGTCCATATTGTGCTTCAACAAGCTTCTAAATTCTATTAATTAAATGGGATTGGATTCTAATACTCTCTTAAGGAATATTATACTCAGTTTTCGAATCAGCAGAATTACAATGCCTCAAAAACTTAATGCGCTAATGGAGCCTTTTTTATACTATAAAATGGAACTATTAATCTAGATGTGACATAAATCTATTTCAAAGTATAATTGAATAATTTCAGAATTAACTTTGATTTCCTGAAAATAGCTATAAACCTGTTATATAAATGACCCTTAACCAAAGTATAACTTTGGCTTATATATTTATTTAAGTTTATCAATTGCGTTAAAAAATACTTACGTAACGTATTTAAGGTATACGACTACGTTTAGAGCTGTGATTTTTCCAAATCTTACAGGTGGCAGCGGTAGTTGAGTGGTATAGGTATCGGAACGTGGCTTGCCTTGTCACGAGTTCGAGCCCAGTACCACTAAAGACCCACCGTGTAGGGCAGTGATGCACGCTAAATCTTTCGATAGCTGAAACGTCCTCCCGTTGGTGTGGTGTGGTAGTTAGGAGACCTCAGGTTTCGTCCACGTCACTTGACCATGGTTCAAAATTACGTGGTCCGTCGCCAAAAGCCCTCGTGTAGCTAAACAGTGCGACGTTAATATTCAATCAATCAATCAACCAAATCCTACAGACGAAATGATTTTCATACTTAGTGTCAGTTTGATTTGAATACACTTATAAAGTTGTGCGTTTTTTAAGAATATTATTACTATAAAAACTTATTAAAATGCAATTTTTTGGCAAAAAATGGATATAGAATTATCTATTTTCAAAACATCCTTCTTTTATAAAAAATTCTTCTATATTAATAATATTTTGTTTATATATAACACAGACATCGCGCGGTACAGAGCTCGAAAAAAATTTTGAAATATGTAAATGTAGATTTTATTAAATTTTAATACATCAGAGTGAAGAAATTTTAACAAAAAAGCACTGATTGTTATTGCAATTAGTAATATCTCTAAAAATAATGTGATGTTTTCTAAACTCCTAGTTCAAACTCTGTACAGAAGTATTGTTTGTGTATAGGCTAAATATTGTTATTGTTGAAGCATTTATCATAAAAGGAGAATGTTTTGAAAATAGGTAATTCTATATCCATGTTTTGCCAAAATATTGTATTTATATAAATTTTTCACTGCAATTATATTGTGAGAATAACTTTTAACGTGTATCCTAATCACACACAGTGATACTAAATACTAAAAAAAATAATCTTGTGTAAGTTTTTGCAAAATCATGGTTCCGCTCGTAGTTCACGCACATGGTTCCTTTATACAAAAAACAATACTGTTTTTGGTTCAAAATCGAATGAGTCTCGAATATGCACGCAATGCCGAAGGAATTATAAATATTTGAGGTTTGCATTTGAATGCGTGATAGAGAGAGAGGATGAAATATGATTTTTTTATGATGTCGGGTGGTGAGAATATCACCATTAGTAAGGTGTAAGAGATTTTCTCACGATAAATGAAGTAAAATGTAAAAAACAGCAGATCGTTGACCATTTGTTGAAAAAGTGTTTATTGTTGGTGCCAGTTTAGCAGGAGCTACGATTTCACAAAGACAGCAAATCTTACTGAACACTCAAAAGCAGCCATATCAAAGATTTTTAAAAGTTCCAAGCAGAATCTACAATCCTTCTCCAGAAGACGGAACTACGAATCGAGCACAGTTTTCCAAAGTGTGATCGGCTTCATCTTCAATTGTACGGCAGCACAAGGACTCTACTATTCTTCAACTGACACAAATCGTCAACCGAGACTCCTTCCATCAGATTTCAGCTTGAACCATGATCAGAGAATCGGATTCATTTCTTCCTGAAATACAAAAATTCGTTTACAGTGATGTCGGAAAATAAAAATAAGTAACTATCTGAGTATTGGAAAAAGATAATGTGTGTGTGTGTGTGGTTAGATGAATCACAAGCTACACCTTATTTTACACTGAAAGAAGTCATCGAACTTGGCTAGAGCTCCACAAAGTCTTTAATCCATCTTGCCTGACTTGAGCGCTTTGAAAGGGTCTGGTGGGTTTGATATGGTGATATGGGCAATGTTCTGCTAGCATGGAAGTGTAAGCAAACAGCTACAAGATACCTAGATATGCTTGCAAATCAAGTACACTTTTCAACGTTGAATTTTTATCCTGATATCAACGAATACATGGATTATAATGTAACTGTATATAGTGCCAAAAATGTTCAAAATTAGTTCATTGAGCATTAGCATAACTTTCAACACCTTCTCTTACCACTGAATAACCCGGATCAAAACCCCACAGAAAATGTGTGGGATATGGTAGAAAAACGCATCCGAGAGAACACTCTCCTCTTCCATCTAATGCACAAGATAATAAAAAGCTGCATAGTCAATGAAGGGTATCTTGGCGTAAATGCATTCCAGAAGCATGTAGCCTCGATTTCCGAACGACTCAGAGCACTTTTTCGTACAAAAAGTCGTCAAATAATTTATTGATCTTTTTTTTCAAATTCATTGGCCATTGAGCGTACAGTAGAACCAGTTTTTGTGGGGTCCTTTTTTATGCGATTTTAAATTGTGTTATTTGTTTTGTACGATTTTTTCTGAGCGATCTTTTTTTATGCGGTATATGAATTTCAACGACTTTGGCTCCCACTGTAATGCTTTCTATCAATGTACCAGTGGTGTAACAGAGAATGTTATCCCCCTACCCCTACAAAATCAGGTTTAATCCTTAATGTTTTATAAATTGGGTAAATACGTACAAGGCGTCAATCATGTCTTGGGCCCCTAGAGTCACGGGGTTGCGAGGACACTTCATGATGCTCTCTTCATTTCTTATAAACAGTCTCCCGACAATGCGCATTCAGTTGCTTTCTCTCAACGCTCCAGCAGCCAGCGATTGATTGAAGACGAAACTTTCAATGGCAGCGCCATGATGAATAAATTGATAAATTATGAAGACGGACGAGAAGAACCGGATTTTTTTAGAGTGGATAAAAATAAGCAGGGATCCAGCTTTCCAATAAATTGGAAAAGCATTTTCTTCAAATAGATACCAATTGAGAAAGGAGTATAAAATTTCACAAAGATATTTAATAACGCATATCTGATTATGGTGACAGTCACAAGAAACTGACCAACCAACCTTCGTCGCAACAACTTATCATTTACTTTATGGTGCCAAAAAATAAATACATGGAAATTATAATTTCAAGTGATGAAAACGATTTTGAACTAATTCATCGCAAGATGATGCGCACTTTAGATTACGATGAGTAACAGCAAATTATGTATGTGAATTTTGAAGAAAACTCCATGTATACAATGCGAAACTAATTGTTTTTAAAATGTTTCCATGTGTAAAAAAATTATTTATTTTGTCATGAAAGTATTTTCTCATAAGTTTTTTTTTAGTAAATGATTATTGTATTTTCTAAGTGCGACTTTTTTATGCGGTCCCTCTGCACCACATAAAAAAATTATGCAGTATTTCGACGCATTTGTTTGTTATATGCAAGAAATTATGAAATTTTTGTGTATTTTTTTGCGTGATTATTTTAAGATTAGTCGGTAGGGCCTTTACCAATAATGTTAAATTGAGCCATTTAAGAAACCTGTTTCTCAGAAATTGTTACATATAAAAACTTCAAATTTTGGCTGTATAACAATTAGGCTTTTTTATTGAAATAATGGTAAAATGTTTCAAATATATTGTTTGCTATTTTCAAAAAATTGCATCGTAAAAGTATCGCTTTGAAATTTGTGAAAATTGTTATTTTTTTACGATAACTGCTTCTGACCAAAATATTTTAGGAAAATCTCCAAGAAAGTCGCTACAATATATCTAGTTACATATTACTTATGTACAGTAAAAATTGCAAATAATTTCATTCAGTATTTTCTGTGAAAAAGGTACACGCAAATTCAAAAAATTATTTTAAGAAAATGGCATTTTAAGTGTAAAAATACACTTAATTACAAAAATAATTAATTACAACATGTATTTGCCCTATATTATTAAACATTAGTATCTTATTAATTTTTTAAACATAAAATATGAAACAAAAAAGCCTTAAAATGTTCAGAAAATACATGTATAGTAATTTTCAGTTTTTATTCAATGAGATTTTTATTAGCATTTTGCATCAATTTTCACATATTATGTAACAATCTGTGAAGAATTTATAACTTCAATGCATTATAAATATAAAATTTGACCTTATAACATCATAAATGTAATGTAAACATGTATCAATATGTAAAAGTCATGATTTGTGAATACGTGATTTTACAACGTTCGAAAAATTTAATTATGGTTTGTATGTTTCCATGCAAACACAACTTCTAAAAGCTTCAAAATTCGAAATTTTCTCTAAACTGTACAAATGATTTCTAAAAAAGTCAAAAATGAAACTGTTTTTATGTTTTTAAATATGAAATTGGTGTATTTTTTTTGCATGTAACAAACTTCTCGCAACGACAAAAAGCATTACACTGAGTTGTTGTTAGTTACCTATTATTGAAAAACTTTTGAATTATTAAAGTTTAAAAACTTGTCTGAACAATAAATAAACATTAATATTTGCAATTAACTAAAATATTTAAAATATATTGTTTAGTTTTCTCAAAAACATGTAACATAAAAATTTCACTATGAACTTTTTAAAAAATTGACATTTTCTGTCACGATATATGGATTCCAGTCAAGTATTTTGGGAAAATTCCCAAAAAACTCACATGAATATGTATAGTTATACAGAGTGTTTTTTTTCCAGGTATAAAAGTTTAAGTTGGCATTACTTTCCAAGATGGCGACCGATTTAACAGCTGTCAAGTGACTTATTCTCTGTTTGGTTTGGCAATTCATCATGAATAGACTCACGCCTGAACAACGCTTTTAGATTCGTCGAATGGGCTCAAAACGAGATTGCCGTTGTTCCCGATTTTCATAAGCGAATTTTGTTTAGCGATGAAGCGCACTTCTGGTTGAATGGCTACGTCAACAAACAAAACTGCCGCATTTGGTGTGAAGCTAATCCACAAGTGTATGTCGAAACACCGTTACATCTAGAAAAACTGACTGTTTGGTGCGCTTTATGGGCTGGTGGAATCATTGGTCCGTACTTCTTCAAAAACGATAAAGACCACAACGTTACAGTCAATGGTGATCGGTATAGATCCATGATTACTAACTTTTTCATTCCTGAATTGAACAATCATGATGTCCAGGAGCTGTGGTTCCAACAAGACGGCGCAACATGTCACACAGCTCGTGCCACGATCGATTTATTGAAAGACACGTTTGGTGACCGCCTAATTTCACGTTTTGGACCTGTTAATTGGCCTCCAAGATCTTGTGATTTAAACCGCTAGACTATTTAAAGTCATTAGTCTATGCGAATAAGCCACAAACGCTTGGCCATTTGGAAGACAACATTCGCCGTGTTATTGCCGATATACGACCATAAATGTTGGAAAAAGTCATCGAAAATTGGACGTCCAGATAGGACTACATCCGAGCCATCCGTGGCAGTCATATGCCTGAAATCATATTTAAAATGTAATGCCACAAGATTATCTTTCGAATAAAAAAATTCTTGTCATTCGAATAATACATCGTTGTTTTATTGCAATTTAGTGTTCTATACCTCTAAAAAAAACACCCTTTATATAAGTAACATGAGGGGAAAAAATTCATTACATTCATACGTTATATTCTGAGAAAAACATTAATACAGTTTTTTAAAACTGTATAATTTTTGAGAAAATTGAATTTTCAATATAAAGGGTAACTTTATCTCAAAAATAATGAATTACAAAATATATTTGTCCCATTTTATTAAACATTAGCATCTTTGCAATTTATTTTGCATAAAATAGTTAACAAAAGAAATTCTAATTTGCACAGAACAGTATTTTTCATTTTTTTAACGAGAAAACATCAAAATTTTCTCACATTCTGTATCAATTTTTAAAGAATTTGTAGCTTTCATGCATTACGGATATAAAATTTGAAGCAGAAAGCTTCATAAATATAATGTGAAAATGTATCAATATGGTTTTGGTCAATATGGTGTAAATTTAAGATGGTATTTAAAAATACCTGATTATACGTTTCGTAAGTTTTTCTTAGGTTTTCGTAACATTATCATTAGGTTTTGTTGTTGCAGACAGTTTCTATGTTTTAAACTTCAAAAGTTACTCTAAACTGTACAAATGATTTCTAAAACAGACAAAATAAAATAGTTTTTATGTTTTTAAACATGAAATTTTTGTATTTTTAAGTATGTAACAAGCTTCTCGAAAAGACAACAAACATCACATTTTATATATCCTCTCATACCTTTATCTCAGAAAATATTAAACATAAAGACCTAAGATTTTAAATACATGTATTAAAATTAGATACTTATATTTATACTGAAGTGAAATTTTTTAAATATATATTAATTAGTTTTTTCAAAAACAATCTTTTAGTTGAGCGAGCAAATGTGATTATTATGAATTTATTGAAAATTGTCATTTTTTGTTATAATATCTGCTTAAAAATATTTCAAAAATGTCACTTCAGTATACACTATTGCATTTAACAAGCATAGTAATGCATACATTTAATTTACAAAATTTTAAAAATTATTTAGAAAACACCTTTCATAAAAAAATCTTACCTTGTAAAAGTATAATCCTTTTTCTTTTCCATGACAAATAATATTCCTTATACCTAATGTAGTTATTAAATTAAGATTTATTACGAGTATATTTCTCACCTGGTCACAATCATGTATCTTAATTTTATTTCTTTTAACACTTTAATTAAACACGCGAAGATTTAGTAATAATTAAGAATAACTAATATAAAATGAATTTCAACTAAAGAAAAGACCTAAATTTCAGTAAAAAATGACTAGATTTTAAGTATAACAATGACTAAAACCCACATGAAATTCTGAAATTGCCTCCAAAGGTTTTTAGCAAATCTAACAGTTGCAGTTAAACAATTATCTAAAGTTAATTTGGGTATTAAAAAATAAAAATTAATCGAGGCTTTGCAACTTTTCCCAAGTTTTAAATAGACAATGTTTACATTTCTATCTGTCAAAATGGGCGTGGTAAATCAGCTGATTAATTTTTAAAAATCATTTTAAAATACTTCTATTTCCTATAATGGCTTGTATGGTGTATCATTGGAAATGTCTTGATTTGGAGATTTTACAAATATCAAAAACTCGAAATCGATTTCTGAAAGGTTTCCACCCGACTGACTGCTCTTAATGCGGTTTCCTATATACCGCGCAAAAACAGGTTTAAAAGTATATAGTGTTTCTTATCAGCTACTATCTAAAACTATATTTTCTACCATACAAACCAGAAATTTGTTTTGCTATATATATGTAGCAGTTAGATGAAGACATGGCAATTAATAAATTTATTTCTTAAAAAAAAAGGCTACTAATGTTTGTATACGATTAAAAACATATTTTCTCCAAGCATTACAAAAAAGGGACATAAATGTATAAACAATATTGAATGTGGGTTAGGAATGAAGAGTTCAACTGCCGGAGGTGGATTCCGGCCTGGTAATAAATCACAGCCCGACCAAAACTCTTTTATGCGTAAACGTTTGTTTGTCTTTGATGTATTAATCCCAGGGGCAGCCTCCATCAGCCTGGGAAAAGTGGCAAAACATGACGTCACATAAAATATTGTGTCATCTAGACTGTCCATTTACTAAGCAATAATGATACTCTACGCAAGTATAAATCTCGTGATGATGTTTCATTTAAAATAAATTGTTTTCTTTTATATAATTAAGAAATTATTAATTAAGTTGGCTGTATTACGTTTAGAACTGTAATTTTGGAATTATGTAAAAATAAATAAATCTTCGTTTTTTTAATGTCATTTGAATAAGAATAAACATATAAATATGCTTTCAAAATATTATTTCGAGAAAAAATATTTAAATACCCTTTTTTTTTGACAAAAAAACCCATTTTCGTAACATTTTCTATTTAATGAAAAATGCTTCTATATTAATAATATTTTGCCTCTGTATAACTAAGACCTCTATGCCGAGGCTGAACTAAGATTTTTAAAAAATCCCCTTTTTTCAGTTACAATCGGTCAAAATAATAACGGGTGTAATTTGCTAAAATTTCACTTCTCTAATATATTAAAATATGGATCAATCTACTCCTAAATGAAATATTTCAAAATTCTTAGATTAGGTTCCGTAGAAAAGTCTTAGCTATACATATAAGCAGAATATTATTATTATAGACGTCTTTTCATACAAGGAAAATGTAATAAGGCATTCTTTCATTTTTTTGAAAAAAAATGCATTTGAATACCTCTTACGAGTAAAATACAATTTTTATAAAAACAATGGATGCGGAATATTTTGACAGAATTAACACAATTTATAAAGGTTATGGGCAACATGAACAGACTTTCATCAAACATTCAGTACATTATATTAGAGTGAATTTTGAAAAAAAAATTGTTTTTCAAAATTTTAAACCGTACCCTCGCAGAAAAGGTGTTCTCTGGCATATATTCGATTGGAAAAATAAAATAAAATATTATTTTTAAGCTAAATATTGATATAAGGGAAATGAAGTTTATGCACTCAAGCTTTTCTATGGCAAACTATTACAGTTATTAATTTTTGTTTAAAATATTATTATTATTTCTAATGAGCTGCGGATTGTTGTTTTACCATTGCATACCTAGTATATCCCCGGAAGCTGTTATCTCATTTTAGTGTGGCAACAAATAGGTGGATACCAATCGCCGCCGGTAATTTGACGCCCAGGTTTCTCCCTAGAGGGAGGCACCTGAGCTCTTGCGATGCGAACTTGTACAAGAATTTCATTTTAACGAGAAAACTCAAGCCAAACAGATGCTCTAGTTATCTTATACATGCCGTATAATCATACGACATGGCCTTTGTCGATTTTCTGCATCACAAAAAATCCACCGACTTGGGCCGGGGCCCAACCCGCAAACCATAGGTGCAGAAAGCCAGCGACAAACCAACCACGCCACCCAGCCGGCAAAAAAATAAAGTAATTTTTGTTAAAGTGAAACAACATTTCGGTGTTATTTTAACCTTTGTTGAGTTCAAAGGAAGCACATTAAATAGCCAGAAGATTAAAAAAAAACATGTGAATTTAACAGCTTTTTTACTATTCATTTTTAAAGGATAAAAAAATTACTTTCGAAATGACAGTGCAGGATAAAATGGAAAAGGGGAAAATATCCTGGATCAGATTGATTTGACGGTGCGTGAAGAGAGAGCTAGGATTATGGAATGTTGCTAGGTACAATGTGTAACAACATACTGGAGGTTCTTGGTGTTTGGAAGTTCGAGCAAAGATCAGCCGTAGCAAGTTTTAAACTCAAATTGATTTATCCCTTTAATTAATCAGCACTACTAAAGATAGGAAATGCACTTAGTAAATAATTAGAAGATCAATCACACGCGCGCGACTTAAGGCTATTAGCATATAGCTTACTCAACTTACTCTTGGAGGACTATTGACTTCTACGCTAGAATTCACTCTAAACATCCTTCTTAATTATACGGCATCCAAACGTAAATCATGTAACGTAGTTCACAATTTAAATCATTTTTAATCTCCATTTATCTACTATCGACCATCCAGCGACTATCCCTCGACTAACACCGCGCTCCTAAATGTCAACACTTAAACAGAACAACTCTTCTGCATAAATCAAGTCTTCTTCTTCAAGGGAACGTTTTCAATAGCACTTACAGTTAAAAAATAATAATTTTACCCCAAGAGGATTAATAGAAGGTTGGTAGACAGACCCGTTATAATTGTGCTTTTCACTACTAACTTATCAATTATCATTGATTTTGTTTATTTATAGTGTTGAAAAATATTTCGTTCTGTATCTAAAATCATCAAAAATCATTTGACATTTTTTTTTCTTTGGAAATTCAAATTCTTTGGGGCAATATAAAGTTTTTGAAATATTTTCCCTTACTACATACCACAGAATATCTATTCCGCTTAATACATTTTTCCTCCATATATCCTTGATATCCTATTCCTACCCATATATAATACCTATTATATATCCGATGACACGCGAACACATTGCAATTTCCAGTCTTCTCTGAATCAAATGCATTGCAGTGAACGTCCACCGGTCTCAAATTTTAATCGATCCAAATCCCCCTTTTACTTAAACATGTTCAAACTGTAGAGCCTT
The DNA here is from genome assembly GCA_019973935.1 of Trichonephila clavipes. Taxonomy (NCBI): domain Eukaryota; kingdom Metazoa; phylum Arthropoda; class Arachnida; order Araneae; family Nephilidae; genus Trichonephila; species Trichonephila clavipes. The sequence goes on along the minus strand of BMAU01000736.1, from coordinate 93,873 downwards.
AATCAATATTACTACAACAAGTTCCACATTCAATTAATCAGGAAGCCGTCGGGGTTGGCTTCTGACACTCCCCTCACCGTTAACAGCTCGGTTTTAGACGAGGGGGCTCTAAAATTATACGCAGTCGGGTAGTTTAGATGCGCTTAGAGATGAACAGGATTTACGCAAAAGGAACTGTAATGATAATAGTTAGCCATTATTGATAGTACAGAAAGTGGAAAATATAACTACGTTGAATGAAGATTAGTCGGTAATGGATTTAGAGGTATATAATAGTAATGATCGTCTACACACGTAATGTTTGTATTATATTTTGTAAACATAATCGGTTACTAGTTGGTACTCTCCATCACCCCTCGCTGGGTATTTCATGATGTTGTATTCTACTTATATTTCTTTAAAGTTATATTGATATCAAATACATAGTGTTAAGCTTTCCACTGTACTGAAAAGTATTCATTTAGCCCTAACTTCTTCATTAAAATAACAAACACTATTGGAGCATCTAAAAAAAGAGTTCATGTATTTATCTTTAAGACCCCTTAAATCCCTCCCACCTCCTATAAGAATCGTTTTCCGTAAAAACCCGTTTTTAGCATATCTCTATATCAGCGTTTCTCAAACTGTGGGGCACGCTTCCCTTGGGGGGCATTATAGCTGGGAAAGGGGGGCGCGAGCTTATTGAAAAGTTGTAAGCAAAAGATTATTTTTTCAAAAAATACTTATTTACTGAAAGTAAACAAACAAATACTTTCTGACAAAATAAAATACGCATTTATACTGATATCAGAGTACTGCACAATATATTTTATAATTAATTTAACAATACTATAAAAATAAGGTTAATAATTACCAGCAAGCCCATGGGCTTGTCATATATACAATTAGATACCAAAATTAACACTTACCTTAATAATTTTCCCGGTTTATAATAAATCCCTTAAGTACCAAGAGAAAGTTATTCGATTTGCTCCCCAATGCCACCTTTTCCCACTAAGACAAGCCGAAGGGTATTGAGGGGGTGGGGGAGAGAAAAGGAATAAATAAGTAAATCCTAAGCAAATACTGTCAAGGTCCTTTTATTGTAATCCAAAGCATTCGGAATAGTTTTATGTATAGCAATGCACACAGAAAAGATCGTACTGGAGAAAAACGTATATATACGTCGGGGCAATCAACGCTTTGGGTGAACGAGACGTATATACGCCGGTGGCACTTGAAATGTTGCATTGAGTATCTTTATCATCAAGGTATAGTATTATTGATTTCAATACATTGTTATTGTAAGGAAGGGGGGCGCGATAAAAATTATGATTGAATATTGGGTCACAAATATTGGGTCACAAATATTGGGAGTTTGAGAAGCACTGCTCTATATCGATAAATAAATATATGTTCCAAATTCAAAGTCTCTATGTGTAATAAGGTTCAAAAACGGGTATTTTGCACATAATGTCTTTTCCACACTCCTATGGAGTTAGCTTCCAAAAAACCTGTTTTTATCGGGTATCAACTCAAAAAAAGAAACTTATTTGCCAAACTGTTCATTTCTATAGGTCTTATAATTCAAAAACAGGGCTAGTTTTGTGTATAACACTGCTTTAACAAACCCCTGCTGTGTAACATTTGGACCATGAAAGTCAAATATGTGTAATCCAAATTAGTTTTATTCCAAACAAAAACTTTACAGGTGAAAAGTTTCGTTTGCGGCATCGATATCACATCTCAAATTAAGTGGTGATTTGTTTTATTTCTGTTTACATTGGAAATCCTTTATGTATGATTTACTGAAAGCTAAACACAGTCTCTAACATCTTCGATCAATCTGAGGCACGTAGCAATAAGTTTATGTCACATAAAAACTTGAGTCATCAAGGTTAACCACTGCTGATTATTAATAAGCTTCATTCCTAGTGCTGTGTCAAGAAAACTTATGTTATTGATCTATTAAGATGATTGATTGAGGCTATTTTTTATTATTTCTTTCAGGAATGTTAATAGGTCTACGTACATAGGTTTAAGTATTACTTATAATTAATTGCATATACATCCAGTTACAGAATACTAAATTGGCAGTATAATTTTTAAGTAGATATCTGATAACCTATATAACTGAGTATATCAAAACTTACTTTTTGTTTTAAAAATATTTTGAACAATTACATGTGTATTTTCGCAACTACCTCGCAATCACTTTTGGAGAAATCCTAAGTAATGATATGCGTCAAATCCTGGTCTTACGTGAATTGCAAATTAAACAACAAAAAAACATGCGTTTACCTATCTCAGCTGAACAATAAAAACTATATTTGTTAAGTTTTAAGTCTAGATCTATAAAAGCTGATAAAAAGTATATTTTTTATTTATAATACCCCGTAACATTCCTGTTGGTTTGGTTTTTGAAAGCACATCCATAAACTAATCTCTGCTCAGCAAAAGTAACACATTGTTACACATTGTGTGTAAAGAAAGCTTGAAATAGCGTAAATAATTTATATCTGGATGTGTAATACGTTAATATTACTTTCTATTGTATTTATTTTATGTTAAAACTGTAATATTCGCAAGCAACGCCGTCCCTTACATTATAATGGTGATTCAACGGAAACATAACGCAATGCAGGTGGTAGAGTCAAGTTTGGTATCATTTTTGTACATTATGGTGGCAACTTGGTGATGGATTAAACCGTAGAGAAGTTGATATACTGTAGCGCCATCTGGTGGAAGCTGTAACAAAGAGGATATCACAAAAACCTTCTCTACAAAAGAATACATATACATGTCAATTTATTAGTAATCGGTTGAACGGTGTTTGAATGAAGTGAGGTCATTTTTACAAACATCCATTTTTGACATGGATTTTTGTTTGTTGTATTAACCTTGCGTATGAAAAGTTTTTAATTTTCCGTTATTTAAAAATACAGCAACTTCTTAACTTGGTGAAATTTTTAGTGTCTTGAAATCATAATTAACCTAACCAAAAATTTCTATGCTCATTTTATTAAATAATTATACCAAACGTTATAATGTCGCCCAGCCAGTATGGTGGCTATGACCCTCGGCTTGTAACCGAGTGGGTTCATGTTCGAATCCCAAGTAAGACTTGGTTGTATCTTCTTCGAGAAAGAAGTCGGTCTTTCGCCTGAAATGGATTCCCGTCTCGAAAGGAAAAGCAGCGCACCTCATCTTGTTATATGCTGGGATCATCGTTTGTAATAAATCTGTCTTCTTCTGTGGTTGTGTTACATGTTTCTGTTCATCTATCTCACGTCTTTCGTATGTATCCCAGTAATAAACACATGACAACAACAACCAAACGTTATACTAAAAATAATAATGTATGTAAATCTAAATACTGCCTAATAAAAAAACATTTCGCAGGAGTATTTATTAAAACTATAGTCCTGTTAGTAAAATATGTTACATTGGATGGTGAATCAGAAAATCATTCTACATTACATTTTTGCATATAAAATAACACACAGGAGTACAATAAGTTTTATTTAAAAACTTAAGATTCTACATTTCCACACCATAATCAGTATTGTTTCAGCACACGCTTATAAGTCAAATTAACCAATTTGTCTAAATTGTTTAGTTTTTAATGTTGTTCATGAACAATTTCTAATATTAAATATTGTAGAATTATTTTGATAAACTAAAGAAATAAATGGCAGATAAGAGTGGTTGCAAATAGGGATGGTAAGCGTTCTTATTTATTATAAACACGGTATAATAAATAAGACAGAGTCATCATAATCATCATATCAGCCCTTCGCATATTTATTCAAATTAATGATGACATGGATATACCAAGAGAATTATCACAGCGACTGAAACAAACTATATGTGGAACCAATAAATATTGTTACGAAGATTTCCATAAATAAATTTATCTTCAAATTTTGTAATCATTACTGAATTTAAATTACAAGTATAACTTCATACTCAGATATCAAAATTTCATTGTATGCTTTAATTAGTAAGCTAAGATGGTATTTACTATTCGATGTTATTTCATGAATTTTAAATAAGATGATATTATAACAAATTTGAATGAAGGAAAAGCAGCCGACCACTACATTTATAAATAATAACACATTTATTAATGGGCAAGGACGAGGCAAATGACTACAAGAAAAAAAAACAAAATACATATACGAGGGCTGTTCAGAAAGTATCGAGACCTGAATTTATTACATACTGAATTTAAAACATGCATACATAAACAGGTTTTGAGTCAATCTTCTTCGAAATATGCTCTATTGGCAGTAACACACTTGGCCCAACGATGGTTCCAGTCCTCGACACATTTCTGGTACTCAGACTTTGGGTTGGCCTGAAGCTCCTGTGTGGAATTCTCTTTTATGGTTTCAATGTCCTGAAACCGGTGTCCTTTTAAGGTGTTCTTGATCTTGGGAAAGAGGAAAAAATCAGGAGGTGACATATTCGGCGAGAAGGGAGGATGTGCTACTTGGATTGTTCCATGTTTTGTCAGGAACTGCTGCACAAGATTGGTGTTGTGCACTGGGGCTCCGTCATGATGAAGCATCCAGCGAGAGGACACCCACAACACCGGTCGTTTTCTGCGAACAGCCTCTCTTATTCTCCTCATGGCGTCCAAGTAGAATTTCTTGTTCTCTGTCTGGTCCTGGGGAAAGTACTCATGATGAACAATTCTATCTGCATCGAAAAACACAATCAACATGACTTTGATCTTTGATCGCCCCTGCCGTGCTTTCTTTAGCCGAGGAGAGCCGGTGGTTTTCCATTGTGACGACTGCTGCTTTGTTTCGGGATCGTATCCGTAAACCTACGACTCATCCCAAGTGATGATGAGCTTCATGAACTCAGGATTGTCCCTTGCACTTTGAAACAAATGAGATGATGTTGCCAGTCGTTGAAATTGCAGATTCTCAGTGAGAAGATGCGGCACAAACTTTGCGGACACTCGGTGCATGTTCAAGTCCTTTCTCAAAATTTCATCACATGATCCTATTGAAATGTGACACTCCTGTGCAATTTCTCGGATTGTTAAACGATGATCAGAGCGCACCACAACCTTCATTTGTGCAATATTGTCCTCATTGCGAGAGGCGGACGGGCGTCCAGAACGGGTATCACTGTTCACTGATTGACGACCCTTCTTGAATCACCGGAACCACTCAAAACCCCGAGCACGACTCATCGCCTCATCTCCAAATGCTGTTTTCATCATATAGTAGGTTTCGGTGCCCGTTTTACCGAACTTAAAGCAAAACTTGACACGGATTCGCTGATTCGTGTTTTCACACATTTTCTTTTTTCGACGAGTGCACGCAAACACTCCACGTGAAAGAAGTCAATGACTGAACGAAGCGCTGTACAGACCTACCGATTTTTGTGAGACAAGGTAAAATATGCACGCGCATGATGAGCACAGTCCCTCCACTAGGGGCTTTCTGGAATAAATAGAATAAATTCATATCGATACTTTCTGAACATCTTTCGTATACACAAGAAAATATTATAACAGATTATTTACTACAGTGCAAACATCACTCGTAATAGATTTAAACTCGTTGACAGCTTTAAAATGTTCGAGAACGGCTCTCTTTCTATACAAACAGCTCCACTAGCAGAATCTGAAGTAGATAAAATTTCTTATTGCAGTCACACAATGATTCTGATCTCGACTAAACTTTCTTCTGGGCTGCACTGACCTTTGTTTCAAAAGTAGCCGTATGAAAATATTTATAGCCTTCTGAATGATATAGCCATATAGTATTTCTCGTCAAATCTATCACCGTGAGCCAAAGTCGGCAATCTGGTAACCCTGATAACTTTTTCTATTGTTGTCATAATCTTATTCAATTCATCTACTATTAGCTCCCACTCTCTCTCTATACATACATTTATTTATTTATTTATCTTGGGGGAATTTTCAATCGTTAATAAAATACATTTTAAAGCGCTCAATTGAGCTGAAATTTTATATGCATGATTATTTTGGATGACAATACAGTAATTAAGTTATAATTAATAAAAATTAAGTGATTAAAACTAATTATTTAAAGAATTACAAATACAGCCACGTTGGTATCCTTTTTGGCGACTTGTCAAAACTTGAAAAGGTTTTTTTCTCACGTTTAAAATCCTTCAGTTGAACTAAAATTTTATAGACACGATTGTTTTGGATGACAATTCAATACTTTAAAAATCATTAATAAAAACTAATTACCCCTTAATATTTTAATTCTGTCCTATGTATATACATATTTATACTATAATTGTAATTATTTAATAAAAAGTAGCTAAAATAAAATTGAATGGACTTAAAAAATTTTTTTTTTATACTTGATTTTCAAGCTCACGTTGAAAAGTGAACTTCTACAGTAGAGTGCAGTATCCCTACACCACAATTCCCAACAGCCATTTTCCCTGATAGTACAGTCTTCGGAGCTCTGCTCATGTGGACACGGTGACAGTACCCTGTCCGGGTCCGAAATCATCCACTAAATCTTAATACCATTTGAAACGCTTCCTCTCGCCACTGGTTGGATGGAGTAAGTGTTTCAACACTCTCTGAGATCAAAAATACTATCATGAATCACTGACATCCCATTGGTGAAGCAAACAAACTTTCTGCGGCTCTTGTTGGCCGAGAGAAACTTATGGAACTGCTGCTTCTCTGATCATAACTTTGAAAAAAGCTTTTTTTTCGTAAATCTTTAATTCCCGAAAATAAAATTGGTGCAATATATTATGAATGTGTGGGTGATAAATATTTTTTTTATCTCAAGTAGTTCACTCTTTAAATTAAATTCTTTTAGCTTTTAATTTCTTAGCTTTAAATTACTTATGGGAAAGTTAATTATTTTACGATATCTATAAAATCATCAGATAGAAAATAAAACCCGATTCCGCCCAAGTGCTTCAGCAAATAAAACCAGCTACAGGGTTCTCGCAAGATGATTACTGTTTCCGTTAATATTCTAAATAAAGTTATATATAGATAGATTTTAAGCCTAAATTCACTTATTACAATTCAATTAAAAGTCGTTTGTTTCAACTTCACCGACAAAAAAATATTCCTTTGGGAGGTCATTTTGTGACGGATTTATACGGGTTTTTCGAATTAATCCTCTTGGGAAATCTTTGGGTTATCCATTCGCGTTATTCACAACCAACGCTTCGGAAGAAGAGAATCGTGAAATGTATATATAGTTTAGGTTTTCTAGCTTGAAAGGGAGTAGGAGAGAAGATATACTTGAGTCAGGTGAGATTGCTACTGAAGGTATAGTATTAAAATTATAGTGATTTGATTCTTATTAGGACGAAACTTTAAAGTGACGATTGTTCACAGGGATTGATTTGATATTAGATTAAATTGTATGATAGGTTTGAACCATTATTAAGGTGAGAATTAAGTTTGATAGTCCTCTAAATCGTTCGCGCTTTACCGTCGTTGTTCCCCTTTCGCGGTTAACATTGAGACATTCTATTATTAGTTTAAATTGGGTCTGTTCCTTGTGTAGTAAATAAATGGATTCGTTGTATCATGTCTTCCCTTCCCTCCACACACCCAAAGAGAGGCGCAAGCCTCTCACGATTTTTATTTACATTTTAAGTTTTAAGAATACACTTACATACGTTGTCCACGCAATTTGTAATAATGTTTAGATATTTTTTAAAAAAAGATTTAGTTTTGTGTAATATTTTTATTTAATGAAGCATCTAATTTCATACGCTTTACGCAATAAGACTAACATATTTGACACTAATGTACATCTCATTAACAATACAACATAAGTTGCTTGATTTGAAACACGATTGCATGCAAACAAAACGTGGTTGTGGTAGTATAGGGATTGATGTCACGGACATATGACTGGCGTGTCAAGAGTTCGATCCCAGGAAACCTATAGACCAAACATATAGAAGAAGCCGATACAAGTTACATCTGTGGAGATTCAAACGTCCTCCCGTTTGTGTGGTGTGAAAATTAGGAAAAGGGATGCCAGCAAAGGTGGGGTCTACGTCAATTAATCATGTATGAAAATTACGAGGCCAGTTACCAATAACACTCGTGTAACTTTATTGTACGACGTTAATATATACTCACTCTTATGCAAACAAACAATCATAAAATATACAATTCTCGTTACCCTGAATTAATGTGCGCATATAATAAGGAAATTTCTTTTTGTCAGAAATAAAATATACCTCATAATATCATAACGAAGAATAATTGTGTGAATTTATTCAAACAACTTGTAGAAATCTAAAACCTTGTTAGTGTCATCTTAGATTATAAAGAAAGAAAAAACCTCAGAGAGTATTCGGCAAAAGTAGCCACTTACAAAAAATATAACAACTAAAACTCCTTTCAGAATGTTTGATAATAAATACATTGTTTCTTCTCATGTTTCGAAGAAATGTAGTTGACATATAAAACTGAAATATGACATCAACAGAACGCATCTGCAGCAAACACTTTAGTTTTTTTCTAATAGACGTGAAAAGGGGGCATCACAGCCATATGCCTTATGAGAAATAAAAACGTTATTCAACCTTTTTATCATTGTTAAAAACATAGTGATTTCTCGTTGAGGAAGAATTTACCGTGGAATATATTTCAGATAAAAAAAATAACTGCCTTTGAATATTGCTTTGAATTTTCAAACATGACATGCTTTTTCTAAAGATTTGCCTTTTGTTGATCTTAGTATTTAGTGGATTGGAAATTGGAACTATGCTATCTCTAAATCAAAACGCGCAGTTAAATAATCTAAAGATTGAATTAGAAATGATGATAAAATATTCCGAATTTAATTTTAATGTAATTGAAATTGCAGCAGATTATAAATAAACTGTACATATTTAAGTTATAACAAAATATGTGTTTTTATTATTTTGTAATATTGTGAGCTAAAAAAAAATTGTATCCTTTTAATTGCATTTTATTAAGTTGGTGCTTCAAACCAAAATGCAAGAAAATAGCAAAACTGATTTCTTTAAAATATATAATCTTATTCGATTTTAAGTTTTAACAAATCATCCCTGATTATTAAATATTTCTGGCAGAATTAAGTAATATATTGCTAATCGAATTTCTCACAATTTAGCTGGTTTGGCACTGGCCTTTGCATGCCCAAGTTTGCGAGTACGATCCCAGCCCAATTTGGTGGATTTTCATGATTAAAAAATGCGTTAACATACATGTCGTATGAAAATGCAGCATGTACAAGATGCTTTACATGCCTATTTGGCTTGTATGTTATGGGCAAAATTAAATTCCTGGTACAGATTCACATGGTCAGAGTTCAGATGCTTTCCCCGAGGAGAAAAAGAGGCGAAATAATTACTTGAAGTGATTGGTGTATCATTTATACGGAACCATACTAAATAGAGATACCAGCTCCTGGTGAATAGATTAGGTCTGCAATGGTAAACACAATTCGCAGCCCCATTGAAAATTTAAAGTAAAAAAAAAAATGTTTTACAATAGTGAATTTTTTTGATAGCTTTACACATGTTAAAGAATTTATTAGTTTACTAATATGGAATATTTGCACACATTAATTTAGTTCACAAAAACTTTCGGGAAATTTAGATTTATTTCAAATTGTTTCTTTGGCGTATAATAAACCATTACTGGCATTAATATAACATAAAACAACGTTACTGTCATACAGTAGTGCTTTTCAAACTTTCAGTAATTGCAACCCAATTTTAATCCTAATTTTTCTTTCCTCCCCATACAAAAACAATGCATTGTATGCAATAATAATATACTTCGACGCTAAAGCTGAATTCTTCTACTTTTCCTTTCTATATTTACAAGCATGTTATATCAGTATAAATGTGCATTTTATTTGTTATTATGTCAGAATGTATAGATGATTTGTTTTGAGTTTCATTTCAGTAAATTAATAATTTTTTAGGTAATATAACATATGGTTAGATTCGAATACAGTCGCACCTCTATATAACGAAGTCACTTAATTCCGAAAAAAGTTCCTTACATGGAAAATTCGTTATACAGAGGCTCATCTTTCAATTTTCTTTTTACACATAAAAAAATATTTTAAATTCATAAACATTTTATTTAAAAAAATTAATTATTATTTTTTTAATTATATGTATTTATTTTATGTATCTTACCCATCCAAAAAAAGAAAGATAAATTGTAAGGAAAGTTTCTTGACACCTTTATCTACTTCCTGAAGAGTTAAATATATATCTTTGATGCTCACAAGCACTTATTTTTTAACATTTTCAAGCTACTGGAAACGAAGCTACGAGTGCGACTGATCAACACTACAATTGAACGGAGATTAGTTCAAGGACATAGAGACACATAGCTCCAATGAGGGTTAAAGAGAAAATCGAAGATGTTTGCAGTGAACTGGACAATGGGAGTTAAAGGAGTTATTTCTTGGATGAAATGCACATAATTTTATTGCTCTCGGCAAGTTAGGCACCTTAAATAACCAGTTCAAGATTTATAATCAACATAAAATATCTAAAAAAAGAAAATAACTTGAAATGTCCACAAATACTGAAAAAAAAAGTTACAACAAATTGATTCATAAGAAAAAAAAGTTCGTTATATAGAAAATGTACTTCGCAATTCGGAGGCTATTTTACGAAGAAAACCATGAAATGTTCTTCCTTCCAGGAAAAAGTTCGCTATATAGAAAAATTCGTAATATAGAGGTTCGTAAATATGGAGGTATTTGATAACTTTATATTCGAATATTTAATATGTTTGTGCCCCCCCTTAGGGTTATCATGTCCTCAGTAATGTAACAATAACATTTAAAATTAAAATAATGTATTTGAAAATATACTTATTTTTTTGCAAACACTGGACCTAATGAAAGAGAAGGTAAGCTTTTGGAAGCGAAAGTGTTTCATTAAGAGAAAACTGTATTAATTTAATTACTTATATAGAACAGAACACAGGAACTGACTCACTCATTCATTCTCTCGCACACTCAACAAGAGATCTCTGTAATATAAAGACCTACATACTTGAAACTTGACAGGCTTGTTTCTAATATTGAATTTTAGATCCGCTAAGAATGAATTTTGTGGAACTGGATTCCCAAATAAGTTGACTGTTACCTTATAGGCAAAAAAATCCTGTTTTTTTTTTAAATATTTAAACCACAACAGTGGACTTGAAATTCTGCCAGCATGTTTCTTTTATTAAGTTGAGATTCGCTAAAAATGGGGTTTGCGGATAGCGACTCCGAAGGTGGAACACTGATAAATATACTTCTTTTTTGTAAATCCAAAGTCTATTCTCTTTTGAATTAAAGAGAAGATGGGTGTAAGACTAATTTTTAATACAATCCCATGTTTAATGATAACAATAACGTTTAAAGAATATATAGTGTTCATGTATATACTTAAAACAAGCCTTGTTCTTAACTTAGTATGGTTGAATTAATCACTATTGTTAATTAGTGTAAATATTAGTTTATTTTTCTTGTTAACTTTTAGTAAATGAATAATTTTTGAAATTACCTTTAGTTTTGGACTTTTCAACAAGCTCCCTCCTTGGGCACAGAAACACTGAGTTTGAATGATGTCCGCTTTCTTTTCATTTCCTGCTTTTATTATCCACTCACGAACTCTATCGAAACTTCAAAAGATAAGAGCCTTGCATCTGTAAGTTTTAGGTTTCTTTGTAAAAACGCGCGCATTATACGACGCATTCACCTAACAATCAGAAATTACAATTTGAAAGTATAGATGTGCTCTATACACCACAAACCATAATATACAGTACAAACACTCCACTTACATATACGCATGCATATCATGTTATAGAGTATTAACTCTATATTACAGTAGTAACTTAACATTAATGATATTTAAATATCCTCAGGTTTTTTTATATTAACGGTGTATTTCACGTAAAACGTTATTTCTTTATAAGGGGTCTCAGGGGTGTTAAATTTCTCTAGAGGTCTGAAAATATAAACCATGTTCAAACGCGTATAACTCTTTTAAATTTAAATTAAATGATTTGAATCTTTGACGTATTATTTAAAATAGAATGGGGCTTCAGAAAAGTATACAATGTTTAAAATATAATAATAATTTAAAAAGTCATAAGCATATGAAAATTCTATAATAAATATTACGTATTTTTTGCTTTGCGCACGCTATTTTCTAAAATATTAGCCTCTGATGTATAAAACTTTATAGAATTATACAATGCATCATGCTCTTTAAACCCTACCTAATTTTAGTATTATATACCTTTTGTATTTCAAAATATTTGTAAAATATTGCAATTTTTTAAATATTTTTTAAAAATGTATATTTTTTATTTATTAAAATTTGTAAGTTATTATTCTATTTATATAAAAGTAGCTACAAAGTATTAAGAATACATTTGTCTTTATAAATCAACTCATAGGTAGTAATTAAACCTACTCTTTGAGAAAATAGCATGCGCGACGTAAAACTTAATAAATATTTCTTATAGAAAAGTTTCTTATTTTCATATGCTTATAATTTTTAAAATTATGATTATATTTTAAACATTTTATACTTTTCTGAAGCCCCATTCCTTTATAAGTAATGTGTAAAAGATTCGAATTATTTAAATTAAATTTAAAGAAATTATACCTGTTTGAAAATTGTTTATATTTTCAGACCTCCAGAAAAAATTAACATCCCTGTGACCCCTTAGGAACTTAAGTTTTTTAAAAAGAACTTTACAATTTGTATTTCGAAATTTCTAAAAAGTAAAACGAAACACTTACATGTCGATTATCTAACTTCAATCCAATAGTTTGCAATTTTTCTAATTGGCTCTATGAGCGCTTTCAGAAACTTTATCCAACAAATTCTAAATCCATTCTTCTACAACGAATACAATTCTGACTTCTACTGCATTTGATTCAAATACCCATCAAATTTAAATGTGTCCAGATTCCCCCTCTCGAATATGTTAATCAATGTACTTGCAGAAACGTTTAAACACAATTAATGGTTCTGGAGACGAGATTAGTTCCAAATACTTCCTTTATCGCTTTAGTGACTTAGTTTTAACTTGAAAGCGGATCTGAGATAAAACGTACTGGAATAATTAAATACACTCGATACATAGGGAGAGTGTCTGGGATTCAGAAAAAATTATACATAACTAGCCATTACCCACCCAATTTGCTGAGTATTTCAAGATGATATATGACTAATATTTTTAAGTCTTAGCATTAAACCCTTGAATGTGTTAAAAAAACACACTCGCGCCAAATTTCTAGTACATTTATAATAGTTGAAAAAAGAGAGTTATATACTGCCCATATAGCCCCCAGATGCATTCCCGACCTCCTTTGTGAGTCGAGTTTTCAAAATCCTTTCTTAATATATATTACCAAATCCAAAGATATCATCCAAACCAGTAATCGGAATGTTTTGCCTTTATTTGGTCATATCACGGCATTTGGCGACTTGGCGCATACAAATACAACTCTTCCTTAAGCCAGATGTTTTTAAAAAAATTATCTCCAAATGGTTTGTGAGAGGCTCGGATCTCTCTCTCGGGCACCTTGATGTGTATGGGGGGAAAGGAAGAAACACTCGACATAATCCAATCTCAATCTATTTATTTCCCCTCATAGAACAGACACAATTTCATCTAAGAATATAAATAAAATGTTTCATTGTGTTAACTGCGTAAATGGAGCAACGGAACGCGAATGATTAGGAGACTATCAAACTCAATCTTTACCCTAATAAAATATCAAAAACCTATCACATCCGATTTAATCTAATATCAAATCAATCGTAGTGAACAATCGTCACCTTAAAGTTTCATCCTAATAAAAATCAAATCAACATAATTCTAATATTATTCCTTCAGTAGTAATCTCACCTGACTCAAGTATATCTTTTCTCCTACTCTCTCTCACGCTAGAAAACCTCAACTATATATATAAATTTCACGATTCTCTTCTTCCGAAGGGTTGTGAATAACGCGAATTGATAGCCTAAAGATTTCCCGAGAGGGTTAATTGGAAAAAGGTTATAGATCCGCCACAGGTTCACTCTCCATCACGTAATTTAAAACTTCCAAGAAGAGCTATAACATGCTCCTCGAAAACTATATTTCATTTTTGATTAAAAACAGTTCCTGCACACAGCACACTTGAACACTATTTCAGACAGTATTGACCATGCGACTGGAACATAAATCACCATGTCACTCCGTCACATATTTCGCAATTCATGGTGTTTTATACCCGCAATAGTGGATCCACAGTTCCGAACATATATGTTTCAAGGCCAATGAAATGAACCTTTGGAGCTGATGGTATAGCGGTCTATCTATTACCCGTTTTGAAGGAAGCATTCTCTCTCTCATTTAGTTTCACTCTCCGCCTAGGGTAAATACTAGCAAACAGCTGGTCACCCCTAAGAAGTTACAGTACAGGAACTTAATGAAATTCTTTTACATCGACTTTAACCTTGGCACAGTTTCTAGATAACATAAGGCAGCTAAGCATGATCAGGTACAACTCCACACACATATATATTACTCCTATTAATAAAGTTCGGAGTTAAGGTTGCAACCGCAATAATAATACAAAACATACGGAAATAGTCATTCATATTTGCATTTGTTCCAATTCCTATTTAACTCAATATTTTTTACCTTAGGTAGAGGCTTGCATTTTTAGACAGAGAATTTTGCAAATAAAATCTTTAAAAAAATGTTATAGAATTTTTTTATGCCCCGAGGAGCTCAATAATATGAAGCCTCGTTTATATGTAGTTAGTTCAAGAAGATACCAAATTCTGCAAAGAGAAAAAGAGAGTACGTTCAGTTTTGTAATATAATGAATTGTATCATGGATTCAATCAATTTCGCCAAATCAAAATATTTTAATATTCGACAGATGCTGTTATCTTATTATTATTATTTTTGGGTGCTTAAACACGGAAGAGACTGGTTGTACACTATTGGCTTCATTCTCCAGTACTTGGTGAAGTCTCCTTTTTTTGGCGAAATTGATTGATGGTATAATACGTAATTATTAAATAATCTATGAATCTAATATAGTAATTAGTTTGTAAGAGTGATGAACTAACTATAAAACTGCCAAATAAAGAAATTGTGATTCTTAGTGTTAAATTTTTATTAACTACACTACCGGTCATTAAAATCGCTTCACCCAGAATTCCACATGCTGCAGACGTAAAATTTAAACTACAGGAAGAAGACGTTGTCAGACATAGCAGGTGCCGGTAGGGACACCTGCAATGTGTTTAAATGAGGAAATTATTCAGCCGGTTTCTTATACAAAAATTGCACTTGAACCTTGTTGTCTGGTAAAAAATTGCTGTTATGCCTCGTGTAAAAAGCAAAAATGTGTACCATCACGTTTCTGACATTAATAAAGGTTGAATTGTAGCGTACTAAGATTGCAGTTTATCGTATAACAACATTGCTGCGCGTGTCAATCGAGATCCATTGGCTGTTAGCATAATCCGGAATCGATGGATTTCAGGACTGTAATACGGAATGCCGTGCTGGATCTCAATGGACCCCATCACTTTCAGTCTATAAGACACATATGTTACCCGTATGGACTTAATGGATTGTGAAGCCTCGTCACGATCTCTGAATCAAGAATCGGGGTCATTTGCAAGACAACTAATGTCTACACGAACAGTTCGACGGCATTCGCAGCAGGAAGGACTCTCAGCTCGGAGACCTTGGCTACGACTACTCTCGACGCTGCATCCTTGATAGGGGCATCTTCAATTGTGTGATCAACGACGAAACTGGGCACACAAATGTCAAGTCGTCATTTTTTCACATGAATCCACGTTCTATTCAAATGATCAAGATGGTCGCATCCGTTTTTGATGGCACTGTGGTTAACGCTTATTGGCAGTATGCATTCGCCATCACCTGGCGTAATGGTATGGTATTTTATTGGATACACGTCTCGGTCCTCTCTTATTCGCATTGATGGCACGTTGATCAATGCATGTACATTTCTGATGTGTTACATTCCGTGGCCCTACCGTTTATTCGAGTCCTTCAAAACCCAACGTTTCAGAAGTATAATGCGAGACCTCATATTGCCGGTATTGTATGCACCTTCCTTGATACGGAAAATGTTCAGCTGTTGCCCAGACCTGCACATCCACCATATCTCTCGCCAATAAGAAACGCCTAGTCCATGGGTT
The DNA here is from genome assembly GCA_019973935.1 of Trichonephila clavipes. Taxonomy (NCBI): domain Eukaryota; kingdom Metazoa; phylum Arthropoda; class Arachnida; order Araneae; family Nephilidae; genus Trichonephila; species Trichonephila clavipes. The sequence continues at coordinate 77,667 of BMAU01000736.1, read as the reverse complement.
CTGAGTGACTAGCACGTCACCATACACCAGTCACTACGGTTGATGAGTTTGTGGAATCCTGTTGAAGTTGCATGGACATTTGTACCTATACATGCCATCCAATATCTGTTTCACTCAATGCCTAGGCCTATAAGTGTTGTTTTTATAGCCAGAGGAGGGGGTTCTGGGTACTTATTTCTCAGGATCTATGTATCCAAATTTCTTGAAATTTTAATCCCTTCTTATTACCGGTGTGATATATTTGACCAATAGATATCATTTTGTTATCTGCACCTCTTCCTGTTGAAGAATTTTTAATAGCCAGTGTTGTAATTTTTGATATTCTAGAATATAAAAAGTCAATTTATTATTTTTGATACAGTGTAAACGAAATAGCGCCTATTAAAATGTTAGTTATATTTCTGGAATTTTATCCAGAGAGTCATTTTAAAGTAATGCACTGTAAAATACCTTTACACTCAGTCGCAAAGCCGACACCGCGAGGAACTTTTCTGCTACCGCCAGCCTCGCGAGCACCTCTAACACTGGAATACCTGTACTTATGGATGTAACGAATGAACAGACAATCGATATATCTATTGGATCTGCCACGGAACTGAGAGATCTTAATATCAGTAGAAGTGAAGCAATGCAAAATCATTGGCGTTCAGCGGACAAACGCTGCAAAACGGTATTTGAAGCCAATCCGTTTGGTTTATCTTGCAGCGTTTGTGATTAATTTTGGTTCGAAAGAGACTTAAAGAAAGTGAAACATCGCAACATTTCTTTCCTTCAAACAAAATTCCCCGATGAAAATGTGACGGAATTTCGCTTATGCAGTACCTGTAGCAAGTCGATAGAAGCCAATAAAATCCCGACACGCTGTCGCGCTCAAACGGTTTTCGTTACGCTCCAAAGCCTAGCGGACTGCCGTTGCTTGACCCGATCAGCATTCGATTGATTTCACCGTGGTTGCCATTTATGCAGATTCGTCGATTACGCTACGAAGGTAACTATGGTACAGTTGGTCAGGTAATCAATGTACCTGTCGATGTAAACAACATTGTGCAGCAACTACCGAGGCGGATAGACGACGATTTTGCTTTTAATGTCAACATAAAAAAGAAACGTATTCACAAATCGAATTACTTGAGTGGTTTCGTACGTAAATCGGTTATCAAGGCCTGGCTGCGTCATTTGGTAAACCAACCGCTGTACAAACACTATGACATAAAGATCGACTGGAGTGTGTTTGACAAAGATATGAATGACTATATTGGGCTCCAATTACAGATTGAGTCTGTCGACCCCGACTTTGCCCCAGAATCTGAAATCCTGCTGGCTCGGCAACATACTTTGTTATGGAATAAGGAACAATGTTTGGATATTGCTCCGGGACAGAACTCATCTCCGATCAACATAATTTATGATGTTCATGGCAAGGAACTATCTTTCCCTCAAATATACTACGGCGTGCCTCATCAATTCGACCTCAACGTGCGGGTGACTCCGTACATGATAGCAACCAGCGAGATTCGACATACTGATCGACGCGATGCAACTCCGGATCAAGTTCTCTACATGGCCATGAAGATGCTTCGTATCCGCGTTGTCGAAGGTATTTACAACATGTTTCGTTGTGTAAAACAGACTGAGTCAATCACACGCAAGATGCTTGAGGACCGAAACTTTATGGATGAATGTATTGATAAGAATTTCGTCTTCTTAAAGTCGATACCGAACTCCATTCAATATTGGATGACTCGCAAAAAAGACCTATTTGCAATGTTGCGCCAGCTTGGAAAACCAACAGTGTTTTTTACTATCAGTGCTAACGAGATCCAGTGGCCAAAACTGCTGAAAATACTACATGGCCTTAGCGACTCATTCAAAGATATTCATGTCGAAGATTCTTTAGTCAACTTGAATCTATCTCAGCGGAGTCATCTTGTTAATGAAGATCCGGTAACCTGTTGCGTGTATTTCAACAAATTGGTCGACACAATTATGGCGATGCTTCAAGCGAAAATGACATGCAACCCATTCGGCCCTTACCGGGTTCTCGATTACTTTCTTCGTATTGAGTTCCAGCACCGTGGTAGCCCACATGCTCATGTTCTGCTATAGCTCGAGAACGATCCACACGAAAAAATCTCTGAAAACATGCCAAAGACTATTCAACTCTTGACTGATCTCTGATCAGTGAGTCACAATGATCTACCCGTGAGTTGTATGCGAATCAACTCCATAAGCATACTTTTACGTGTACGAAGCGCGGAGAAACTAGCTGCCGCTTCGGCATTCCATACTGGCCGATGATGGAGACTAGAGTGCTGCTGCCGTTGCTCAAGGACGATGGACGCAAAAACGGGTTACAGGCAAGAGCCACTAAGTTACGCAAGTTGTTAGAAGAAAAGAACTACGAGACGCTCGGCGAGTTTCTAGTTGATAACAACCTAACAATGGCGCATTACTTAGATACAATCAGAGCAACGTTGCGTCGTCCAACCGTGGTGTTCAAGCGTGACTTAAGTGAAATTTATACTAATACCTTCAACCCGTGGATTGCGCGCACCATTTGCGCTAACAGTGATTTGCAGTTTATATTGGAAGAGTACAGCTGCGCAGCTTATGTTGTAGAATACGTCAATAAGTCAAACCGCGGCATTAGCAATCTGCACCAAGAACTTATTAAAGTACAAGAACAGAATCCCGAGAAGGAGTATGTCGAGATTATGAAACAACTCGGCGTTAAGTTCCTCAACACTGTAGAAATGTCATCGCAAGAGGCCGCATGGTACCTGCTTCGCCAACCAATGAGTCGTAGCAGACGTGAAGTGAGCTATATCCCGACTGTGTGGCCACAAGAACGTCATAAATTACGAAAGCGTAAAGCGGTGATGGACGAGGAGAATTTAGATGAAAATAGCACCGACATTTGGACTAAGAGTATAATACAGCGGTACGAAGAAAGGCCGAGTGAACTTGAAGACAAGTGCCTCGCTGACTTTGTCGCGTGGTACACACCAGCAACTAAAAAGGGTCAACCGCTTGGAACTGAAGTAAAAGACGATGCATCTGGTGATGACGAGCCAGCACCGGACAACGTACCATACGAGTCCACCTCGACAATTGGCAGCGCGTATCGTAAACGGAGCGCCCCACGAGTCATTCGCTACCGAGGCTATGAATTGAATGATGCTGTGAAATATAAGCGAGAAATGGTAACGCTCTACTTACCATTTAAGAACGAGGCGGTTGAAATTCTGGACCGAAATGGCTTCCTCAGGATGTACGATGAAAGGGAGGCAGAGATCATGGCCAAGCGTAAAGAATTCGAGTCTTATAAGGATATCGCGAAGATACTTGATGAATTGAAGAAGATCTGCGAAGACTTCGATAACGTTGATCCATTAGATACAAGCAACAGTCGAGATGATTTCGTCCGAAACGTTTTAGGGCCCGATGGTACGGAAAACAACGACGACTTTGAGAATGCCGTTAATACAACAGGTATATCGGCTGTTCGTAAACGCAGCAATGTGATGTCTAAACAAGAGTACTGCCACATCATGCGCAGCACAAATAACGGCCAACGCGAATTGATTCTCGAGACGATACATCGATTGCACTTGAGTGATTCGATTCCCATTCAAATTTTCTTTACCGGCCCTGCTGGCAGTGGTAAGACCTATCTGCTCAAATTGCTAATGGAGACGTACAATAGGTACACCCAACGACATAATTCGCTTCGCAATTCGTTTGTTGCTTGCGCGTCTACCGGCAAAGCAGCCGTAAACTTGGGCGACGTGACTGTACATTCCACTTTCAAGATTACTCAATCAAGACGTATCGGCACTATGGCAAGAGAGGTGCTTCAAAATTACAGAAGTACATTCATTGGTGTGAAATGCATCATAATCGACGAAATGAGCATGATTGGATGCGATGTGCTACATAAAATAAACCTACGCTTGCAAGAGATCCCTGGTGTACACGACCAACCGTTTGGCAATCTTAAGATCATCTTCTGCGGAGATCTTCATCAGTTACCGCCCGTAAATGCTTCACCGGTCTACAAAGGGCCGCGAAACTCGATCTGTGGCAATCGCTCGACTACTATCCACTCGAACAGGTAATGAGACAAAGTGATTCCACCTTCTCGGAAATACTCACGAAAATCGGTAACGGTGAGAGACTCGGTACCGAGCAAATTGCTCTGATCGAATCACGCTTCAGAAGTAGAGCTTGGTGTAAAGTAAACGTACCAGCGACTGTTCGCCTCTTTCATCGCAACCACGACGTTGACGCATATAACAACAACGCCTTCATACCTGAGTTCGAAAATATTGTAGACGACAAGATGATTGGCTACAATACGCTAACGGAGGTCGGGACTGCTCGCCGAAACTTGCACAAAATGAGCGTCGTAGAGTCGGGCGGCTTGCCATACAGTTTAAAACTAGCTGTCGGTTATCCATACATGATTACTATTAACTTAGATGTTGAAGATGGACTAGTGAATGGCGCAATCGGTACGCTTAAGTATATAGAATATCTCACTGAAGACGAACAGGTGACAATCTATGGAACGACAGAAGTGGATGTTGAACCCCTCAGCCGTCAACCTCAACAAGAATTCGGAAGAGAGTGCGCCTTTGGCTGGAGTTTCCAAATCCAAGCATGGGCCAACTATGTAGAGTAAAAGAGAAGCCCCACGTTATGTGCAAACGTGATGTGTTAGATTTAAAGTGAACACCTATTGTGACCAGAGCCACCAACATACCGCTCGGTGGGAATATCAAGTGTAGACGTAACCAATTTCCGGTTGTGTCCGCAAGCGCGATCACCATTCATAAGTCGCAAGGTGGCACATTCGACGAAGTCGTTTTCAACTACGATAAGTCACAACAGATACAGCTTGTGTACGTTGCGCTGAGTAGAATAACATCGATTGACGGTCTGTATCTCACCAATGATAAAGACGATTTTAAATTTTATCACGGGCGAGGCAGCCTGGCGCCAACGGTGAAAGATATTCGCGACGAGTACGATCGGATGGCCAATCATCGCCTTCCCGCGTTGTCAATGCAAGCAAGAGCCTTCTGTAAGCGAGACGTCCTAGCCGAACGTAATGAAGACCAGGGTGGCTACCTACATCGACGACGGCAATTAATTTTGATCGTATCTGCTTTCAATGTACAAAGTTTGGTTGCCCATGCATGAGATATTGAAAGCGATAATATATTGATGAACTCCGATTATATGGTAATTAGCGAGACTTGGATGAATTGCGCGAACACTGTGATGATCAATGGCTTCGAACTAAGAACAAGTAATAACACCGCACTTGAACATCGTACACATTGTCCGTCTACCTCATCTGAATTGCCGGTGCAAGTTTCTGCAGTAGGAGGTTCTGCAATCTACAGAAACCTACAAAGCTCCACGAACTGTAGCGAATTCATAGTAAATGCCAACAAGTCATGCGGAAATTCAGTCTTGAGAAAACATAATGTCGGCTACATATGCTTCGTGGACGTTAAAGTCGAAGATCTTACGCTGTTTATCCTCCGTGCCGTATATATACATCCTAAGGCGTCGTCTGAAGCTGTTAAGCTATGTCTTTATCAATCACTCCTGCCATATTCAGCAAACTTAACAAAATTAATACCAAACTCTCAGCCAGACTTGGAGACTCCAATCGTTCTATGCGGCGAATTCAATTGCGATCCACAACAGAACAGCTATCTTGTTGAGTTCATCAGGAATGAATTCGGCCTTAACTACGTACAAACATCACCGACAACATTAGGCAATACCACTATAGACTGTACATTCACCAGAAATTTTAATGTTGACATTATGCCGTACGTTTCTTATTTCACATATCACAGACCTATGTTAAATAAAATCGTTGTCGAATATCAATTGTAATAATAATTTATGTTTCTATTATGTATCTGTTCTTTTTTATTAAAATACTTAAAACACCGTCAATCCTGTTTTTATTTATTTCAATCTTTTACTTTAAAAGCGATTCGCTAACATAGACGTTTCACGTGAAAACCAACGGCTGTGTGCCCCAGCACAGCCCCACCCGATTTTTTTCTAATCCACTTGGAAAATCTTTGGGCTATGAACTCGCGTTTATTTACAAACAACCCTTTTGAAGAAGAAACCGTGATATTTTCAGATTAAATCTACTATATATAGTCAAGACTTTTTATAGATAGCACTGATGAGGAGGAGGGTTAACGTTGTGAGATAAAATGGATTGCTACTGATTAGGTGTTATAATATTTTATAGAATATGCCAAATTATTGATAAAGAAAAGATTGAAAATGACGATTGATCACTATAGTAGAATTAGTATTAAATTAAGTAGGATAGTAGATTTTTTTTTTGATCCTGTAATAAAGGGATCGATATTGATAGTCTTGTGTAATTCGTGTATTTTTCTATTAATCCACATTTTGTTCATATTGAGCACATTTCTTCACATTCAAATTAATTGAGTCAGTGTTGCTATTTTGAGAAATCAATATATATTTTAGTTTTGATTACGGGTAGTGTTTCTTCCCTTCCTTCCACATCTCTAGACGGGCAAGAGAGAGGGACGAATCCCTTACAGACGCTTATCTCTTACTAACTTGATTTAAATACTGATTTGGAATTTCCTTTTAAATTTAAATATATTTCCAAAATGTGTAGAGGCGATATACGATTTCTAGGTTTATTTCTGTTTTTAAGGGGACATGGTATGATATGCACAAAGCTTTTTAGCTTAATAATTTTCATAATTTTTTTAGTTGCTTCCTATGCATCATGATAAACAGATTTTGTGCTAAAAAATTTCATAAAAAGCAAACCCTTTAATTTTTTAAGGAAAAAAACTTGAAACTTATGAAGTGCTTTTGAAATGATACTCCTACGAAAATCGACGTACATATATAAGATTTGATTAACCAGTACATTAAACTATGCATAACAAAATTTAGTATGGGTTTTGAAATAACATGATTAGTATTCGTACAGTACTTCTTTTTATGAATTCTTTTTGAAAATTCCTTAAAAAATGTGTTAATTCTAACTTCAATTATTTTTTAAAAAATAAATATTGCTTAGATTAAAAAATTCATACCCACTTTTGCTCCATATACTATTAGCGACAAGTGAAGGAAATTTCCGAAAAAAGCACAATAGAAGAAAGCCTTTGAATTTTTTAAATGATGACAAACTAGTTATTTCATCTCTCTGGGATAAGTAATTTTAAAGTTTAAATTTGCCTTTGGAATATGAATAAAAACAAACGTAAAAGTCATTATAACTCTGCATTTTTTTACACTTAGAGCTTTTAAATTTTGTTTGTACAAAAGAATATAAAAAATAATTTAGACTAAAAAAATTAGATTTGATTTTTTGACCGATTTTTGACAATTGAATCGTCTCGCTAAAGTATTGACACCCCGCGGTACCAAGTTCGGGATTATTACCACTCTGCTGGGGTGGTAAAAAATCACGCTTGTCTGGACACCAAGCGAAAAACCGTTGTAACAAAAGGCAATTTATATAATAAAAGAAAAGGCCATGCATTCCGCGTTATCGGTGATTTTCTTTTCTGTTCTTTTTTGAAAAACTATTGTGACGAATCAATTAGCGTACCTTCTTCTAATACTCTAGGAAAATCTTTGGGCTATCAATTCGCGTTCATTCACAACCAGCCCTTTTGAAGCAAAAACCATGATATAGTGTAGGTTTTTTAGCTAGTAAGGAGAAGACTGTTGTGAAATAAAATTGATTGCTGCGCGCTGATCCGGTAACATTTTATATAATATTTCAAATAATTGATAGATGAAAGATTTAAAGTGGCGATTGATCACCATAGTTGAATTAGTGTTAAATAAAGTATCCGACTAGGTTCGGAGATAAATTTATCAAAAATTGATTTTCTGAATAATTTTATTGTTTTAAAGAACATAAATAGGCTTAAAATGCCATAACTATTAAATAACTAACACGTATCGCTTTTTTTATTTTTGAAAAAAAATATTTCTAGGAAAATTTAGCAAATTTTTTTAAGTTAAGAAAAACGTGATAATAAAAATAAATTGCACATTATGCAATTTTAACGTCATTGATATACTTCTTGATGCCTCTGAAGTGTCAGAAACCGCAGGATAAAAATAGTTTAAGAAATAAATCTTTTATTAGCATTTAAATTTGATGGTCATGATTTTTCGTCAAAATTACTGCATGTTCTAAGCTAAAAATGTCTGTAAAATGTGATTAAATGCAGCTGTCTTAAAACCTGCGGTTTGTTACACTCCGAAGGGCCCATAGCACATATGTTATAAATTCCATTGCATTTGATAGGATTATTTAGAAGATATCCCGTTTTTCGTGCACAAATTATCATGAAAAAGTAATTTATCTAAAAATGAATTAAAAAAAATATTTTTATTAGTTATATAAAGTAAATGCTAACAAAAAAAACTTAAAACTTCTCTATAGTTTTATGTATTAGTTCTTCTTCCTCAATATAATTAATTTCTTTTTTCCCTAATGACCTAAACACACCAAACATCCAACACCTAAAAAGCACTTCTTCAGCCTAGTCGGATACCTTAAGCGGAATAGTACATTTGATCCTGTAATACGGAGATCGATATTGATAGTCCCCTTGTCATTCATGTATTTTGTTATTAATCCATATTTTGTTCATATTGAGAACATTTCTTCACGTTGAAATTAATTGAATAAGTGTTGTTATTTTGTGAGATCACAATAAATAGATTGTTTTTTACTATGGGTAGTGTTTCTTCCCTTCCTCCCACATCTCTAAGCGGGCAAGAGAGAGGGACAAATCCCTCACAGATGCTTATCTCTTACTCACTTGATTTAAATACTGCTCTGAATTTTCCTGTTAAATTTAAAAACAATTCCCAAAATGTGTAGAGGCGATATATGTTTTCTAGATTTAATTTCATTTTGTTAAGTCTTGACCTCCCTGGTACCAAGTTCGTACTAGGCTGGCGTGGACCATAAGCAAGTTTCTCTATACACCGAGCGAAAACCATTGTAAAAAAGGCAATTTATGCATTCTGCGTTATCAGTGATTTTCTTTTTTTTTGTTTAAAAAAACTATGTAGCAGATGGAAGAAAATCATTTTCATAAATTTTACGGCTTTGCATTTGCATTGAGATGTTTGAGGAAGAGTAACAACTATGAAGTATAAATATTAGGAGCAGTATTAATTAATTGTCCATTTATATTTGTTGATAATTATCGCCTATAGTACTGTTGTTGTTACTTATGCCACTGATCGTCAGTAACATCAGATCAAGGTCCACGGAATTCACCATGGCTAAGTGCTCTATTTTTAAGCATGTGGTTAGCCTTAGCTTTGAGCACCATGCACGTGACAATTTTGCTCAGTTCTACCCCAATTTTCAGGAAGAACATCCTGGGGGAAGGGTCAGAGACCTCCCATCTCTTTCTCCTTTCCACCTTCCTCACTAGAGGGCTTGTGGCTCGATGGCTATTTAGAACCGCATGCCGCGAAGGCACTATACATTTGCAAACATCCATGCCTTCTCCGAGATTCGAAACCAGACCCTACGGCATCTCAGTAGGCTTCACTAACCACTGTGCTGGATGGGTGGTGCCTATAGTGCTGATTTACATTATTAATTTTAGTGCATTTGCATTTAAGTTAACATAAGCGGATAGCATAAATGCATTACGTTTCAGATCGGCAGGACTCCACTTGAAGCTCACAGCCTCAAACTCAATGTTCGAAATTGAACATGTGGAGCTTTGATGCACAATATAAAATGTATACATTGAAATGCAACAGAGCTACTCGCCACATGCCTTTGCTTACAAAGAGATTCATTGTATTTGCTACATTTAAATGCGAAGTATAACTTTGTTCAATGATAACGTTTTGAGAAGTTGAAATCACACATTTTCAAACTGCTTTAAATTATAGATAATTTGATACGGACAATTTTTTGTTATATATTTACTTTTGTTTTTCAAGTTCTTGCAATTCATGGTTACCTGCTTTCGGACACGTTCTGTTTTGGCTAATTATTAAAATAAGAATTTCCGGAGTCACACAAAGCCTAAGGCTCCCAGAAACTATTAAATATTCATTAAAAGGTTTTGTCCTTTTCTAATCGACTAACAATCATTTATCATAAATCAGAGAAACTAATATTGTTTATATTATTTACAATATATAAACAATAATAAATATATATACGTATAACCAATTATTATTAGTAAATATTAACAAAAAATTAACTTCACTTGGAAAAAAAATATGTTCTAAAAACTCTAAAAAATTATGTCATTATATACATAATTGTTTTTCTCATTGAAATTAAGGTATCCGACTGGGTCCGGAGACAATTTTCTAAAATATAACTTAAATAATCATTTAGTAGTTATTTTTTTAATTATAAGTATGATGAAGAACTATGAAAATACAGCAAGAATAAATTTTTGAAAGTTTATTTTTCAAAGTACCAGAATATATTACAAGAATATATTCTACCAGAATATATTACAAAAAATTGCTTTTTTGCAAACAACTCTAAAAAATATGTATCACAAAAATAAATAAAATGTTTGCAGGAATACAATTCGTTAACATTTAACTATGCTTTATACTAAAAAAGCTCAAATTCTACTGAAAAATTATGAAATACAGTTGTTTGAGATAAAAAAAACCTAGAACTTTCTTTAAAAAAATTTTTTCATATAAAATTAAATATAAAAATACCTTAATTGAAAAATTACCCTTAGCTTTTAGCAGAAAGCATTCATTCTAATACAAAGAACGAACTCAAAAAATTTCATAAGAATATTTCATTTACTTTAAGAAATATCACTCTTACCGTTAACCATTATGTTAAAAAAACATTCTTCACAAAATGCAAAGTAAGGTTTATATTTGCAATAAAACTTTTTAATGATTTAAGATGGTTTTAAAACCTCCATATTTCTATGTTGTGCCTTCCTGAACCTCATACTTCAAAATTTTACAGTTTTGAAGGGCCTTTCTTTTTTACGAGACAGTTTCTCTCTTATCTAGTTTAGAATTCTTCGTAGAATCAACAATTCTCGTTTTGTTGAGGTACCAAAAATATCATTTCATTTCCGAACATAATTTCATTCCTAACTTTTGAAGTAGAGGTAGTAGACCAGCAAACTCAGAATTAAAAAGTATTATTGCGATATAATTCCTTAAACTGAGTGTTTGCTGCTCAACAAAGTTGTCTTTCGGGATTATACACCGCACGATATTGTCAAGACTTTCATTGAAGTTCTATGCTTTCCCGTGAAGACATTTTCTTAGGAGATTTTGATCGCAAAGTTCCTTATAAGTCTTTTTAATAGAATTAATGACTGAATGTGGAAGATCCGTTGATATTTCTATCGACGTTTCTCCAACAAATACTGTTCTCGGCAAATCTCTTCTGTTTTGGCCTCATTGATCTTTTTTTTAGACATGACAACTTTAATTTAATTAAAAATAACTATAACTCTACATAAGTACTAATAAAAAAATTATAAAGAGATCTAGTATAGAACACAAATGATAAAAAGACAGCAACTCATTTAAATCAAAACCGTCATTGCAATCTGTTAACTGTGGCCTATTTTAAAGCAAAATATATCTATTAAAACATTTATAAAATGAAATAAAGTTTGTTAAACATTAAAATAATTCGTTAAAATATTTTAAATGAATAAAAATATCTTTTTGCTGGTGAAAATCAACCTAAAACTCACATTTCCAGTTTCGATTTGGGCTTACTACCTCAAACAAAAAGAGCTATAACTCTTTTTTAACTGACTCAGAATTAAAAGTACGATAGTTTTAGAAAGCTTATTAAACAGGCTACAAAAATAGTCTATAAAATAATTTTAGATTTTTTTATGAAAACGGTGATATTAAACCAGTTGGATACCTTAAAAAGCAGTCAAAATGACTTCCTTGGGAAATCTAGTGTTAACACCAAAAAAGCAAACTTTTAACGGGCTAGTATCCACATTCAAATTTCTGGTGATTCTTATTCCTAATTTATTCCCCAAGCGTAAAATGTATATCTTTTATTCATTTATAATCAGCTTTCAGGGATTATCCAATTTCTTGGTCTGAATTACAAATCTATCTAGTGTATATATAAATATAAGAGTACTTTTTCTTGCAATAATATCTAATTGCGGGAAAAAAAGTTTCACAAAGAAAGTACTCTTCCCTGCTCACATTTTCTAGGGTTGCCCTAATCTTGTACAAGTTAATGCTGAATAGTTTCTCTATAATCTACTTTTCTACAAGTAGTGTTGTGTATCAATGCAAGTAAAATAACTTACTTGGTGTGTGCAACTATTTCATTTGCGTACTCACACACTCATCAAGAGATCTTTGTAACGATTAGAGTTACGGACTTGAAGTTTCATAGGCATGTTCCTTTTAATAAACAGAGATTCACTAAGAACAGGTTTGGGGGAAATCAACATCTAAAATGAGTTGCGAGGTCGAATCAAACATACATTCTCCTATTTGAACTATTGGATCTACAGACTAGAAATTTCACAAGCATTAAATAGAAATATTCTAAAAACAGGATATGCTAAAATTAACTCCCTAAGACACTTGGGAGTGGTACAGAGCTTTAGAGATAAAAATTGTTGCTTCTAAACTATTAGATCTAAATACTAGAAATTAAACAAGCATGTTCTTTTCGTTGATTAAAGTTTCACTAAAAGTCCAAATTGTAAAAATCCATTCTAAGGAGGTGGATATGTAGGTGTAACAGATAAATATACTTTCGTTATAAACATTCAAATCCTGTTCTTTTTAAAGCAAGAGACGAGTGCTATAACAATTTTTTCTCAATTCAATCGGAATCTCAATAAAAAGAATATAGAAAACAACAACATAGTAGAAACAGGGCTACTATTAATAACATATTTCAGTAGAAGAACATAAATATTGTTATGAATTTGCCTGAATGAAAAGTAGCCAAAAGAACTCCAATTAACCTTTTATCTACCGCATTATGATTTACTGCAGTTTTTTTCATGCAATATTTTTATTGGATCACTACATTGAAAATTAAGGAATATACATAAACAAAACACTCAACTTTGAGAAATTTAATCCGTTAGAGCTAATTAATTAATTAAAGATATTTCACTGTAAAATTAATTATATACACTGTTAACTTAAAATGAAGAGTCAAATCGTGTTTTCTAAGGTCCTCATTAACATACGAAAAAAAAATAAGACAGTTAAATTTTGACATTAACTGTTTTTTCGGGATAAAAATGGTAATCTTTGCAATCCGCTGAAAACGTAATTTCTGCTAAAAAACTATTCGCCTTCTTCACTAAAATACTCATCATAGAACTCGTGCTGCCATATATCTTGGAAGAGCAGATTTCAAAGAATATCCCTGCTAAGTATTGCCAGAATATTCATAAAATTGGCTATCCTATGTTATTTTAAAGTGAGTGGTACTTATAAGTACCGTCGGTAGATAAAGGGTTAAGTATACAATAACAATTAACAAACAATAGAAAATAAATGACTACACGAAAACAAATCGACTTATGTAAAATAAATATATATTAAAACAAATTATTTACAGGAATAAAAAAATGCATTTGTTGTTGTCTTCTTTAGAACATTTCCACTTAGCTGGAACTCAACACAGACAACGCACAAGGAGATTCTGATTTTTCCTGACTCACTAATGATCTCCACCTCCTTTTATTTAGCCTCAATGAAATTTCAAGAAAGGGCGTTGCCAGTGACTACTCGGAGGTTCCTTGTCAATTAATAATTTAGCCAAATTTGTCTCCAAGGTAGATAAAGTCACCATTATGGACCCCTATTCGTATCCTCTAGGGCAGGGAGGGCGAACCAATGGAACGCAACAAAATATTTCGTACACGCCAGTGATCAAAATGGTTTGCATTTTATTTCAAAGTAACAAAGTTCACTATGAAATATTACGAACAAACGTTAGTGCTCGTGAGCACCCTCTTTTTTTATTGTCTTGCCTTAGTTATGTCGTGGACTACAGTAGCTTATGAAGCACAATTTGTCTACGCATAAATTTCGTTCACACAACAATATTTTAAAGTTTATTTGTGTTATTAATTACTTCATATGGCTAGTTCAGCAAAAGAATAAAAAGTGCAAATTAGTAAGTGTAACAGAGAATTTCAAATTTGGTGGACCGAGAAAAACGGCATTACATTAGTAAAGGCGATAAAGCGGTACGTATTTTATGTTCTGGAACAGTGATGTGCAGAAAATCGTCTGTAAAACGGCATTGTGAGACAAATCACAAATGCTCTTGATAAAAAAGTGAGCCGCAGCAAAAATAGTTAATTGCGTAAAAACCATTTGGCATATAACTCCAATTCAGCATGCATTCTACTAAAAGTAACATCTTACAATCCTTATATATTGTTTGTCCTCCACAATCAGCAGCAACAGAAGTCACCTTAATGTTACTTTAATTTAAATTACATATGTGTAGCTAAAACATTTACAACTATACAGCATAAAAAGTAATTTTTCGTAGTAAATAAAGAGTTTTGAGATAGAGAGAGAGTTATTAGTATTTAGATTTATTATTTATCCAATAATTCAAGTCAAAATAATTTAACGGCACGTTTATGCCTCATTTTACAGTTTTTTTAGAAAAAAGTGGCACGTTGATTCGTAAAGGATCGCCACCCCTTGCTCTAGGGTTATCATAATCTTCTTTAAGTTAATGCTGGGAAGAGGATTTGTTCCCTTCAAAACTCTTTTTCCTACCAGTAGTATATCATTGCAAAGATAATAATATACTTGATGTGTGTTTAAAAAACGCTGTGTAGCCCTACGCAGACAACTTCGTGAAATACGCAGCGAGGCAGGGTATCTAACAGCTATTATATGCTATATATAACATACGAGGTTTCTCTGTATTGAAATTGAATAATCGTAGTGATTGTAGGCTAAGCGAATAGAATGCTATCGGCCGCTTGATTAATTGAATTTGGAATCCTTTTGAAGCGATATTGATTAAGGTTCTCGAGTTTGAACACGTTTAAGTTGAGGACACTGAATCGATTACAGTCTTGTCTGGAGTAGCCTCATTGTTATGGATTGAACTTAGAAAGGACTATATCATGTCGGGATATGCTGAGGAATGAAACGCGAAAAGGCGTATTTCTTGGAGAGAAAATAAAGGTCAGAAAATTCATCTTAACTAGGGAACAATTGATAGAGTGTTAATTTAAGAAATATATTAAATCGAAGGTAATAAGCTATTATTTGTGTAGAATAAATAATACACGAATAAACATTTAATCTTTATGGTAAATGTTATCGTAGGTGTGTTAACCCTTTATTTACCGACGGTACTTTTAAGTACCACTCACTTTAAAATTACATAGACTAATCATTTTTGCGAATACTCTGACTATACTTAGAAGGAATATTCTTTGAAATCCTCCATTCTTCCAAAATATATGGCAGCACGGGTTTCATGATAAGTGCTTTAGTGGAAAAGGCGAATAGTTGTATAGTAGAAATTACGTTTGCAGCTGACGGCGTTTTCAGAGAATTGCGAAGATTGGCATTTTTATTCTAAAAAAATAGTTAATATCAAAAGATAATTGTCTTATTTTATTGTGTATGTTAATAATGACCTTAGAAAACGATTTGACTGTTTATTTTAAGTGAGCAGAGTGTATAATCAATTTTACAGTTGAATATTTTTAAATAATTAATTAACTCTAAAAAATTAAATTTCTCAAAGTTAAGTATTTTGTTCGTGTATGTCTCTTAATTTTTAATGTAATGATTCAAAAGGAAACATTGCAAGAAAAAGTCTGTAGTAAATCATAATGCGGTAGATAAAGGGTTAAAACATTTGATGCGTTTTTTCCCAGACAACAATGCCATTTAAAAATGCTTTTCAAAAATTTTATTGATGCGATACACGTTTGTAATGCTTACTTTATTATTTTCCATTTTTATTTTTAATTATAGACTTTGTATTACTTGTTTTGTAGTTTTATTATTTTAAAATAATTTGTACTTTTGCAATAGTTTAAAGCAGTAGTTCCGAAAATTACTGTGCCCATTAACCCTTATTTTTATCAAAAATCTGCACAAGAATCTCTAAGGAAAATCTTTCTATTTCAATGCATAGAATAGTAATTATTAATTTAACTTTGATATCCTGAATGGGGCAAAGATTGAATTATAAATAAAGTATAAGTAAACCATTCTGGTAACTGAAGTTATAATTCTTTAAATTAAACCTTTTGCGTTGAAATATAGAAACACTTATTTTCAATGAGATGATTATCTTAGTAACAGTACTGATAATAATTCAGTTCAGTTCAGTTCAGGTTTTGTGGGATATGGAGCAACAAAGGCTATGATCCCCTAAAAGACAGATGTTTCTTAAAAATTAGTAGATGTCAAAATATTTCAGTTTCTGGATAAAAAATCTGAATGTTAATCTGTTAGACATAGCTTTCTCCAATAATCCTTTGAAAGTCAGGTTGTGATGTGGATCGATTTAGAGAAAATGTTTTAGATGATTTCGAGGATGAATATATCTATTGCAGTTTAACAAGATGTGGTCCAAATCGTTTAAGCAATTACAAGATCTACAATTTGCGTTATCCGATAAATTGAATTTATGCAGAAGTCCTGGAGTGATGATCATTTTGCTGAAGATTCGAGTACATAGGATTTCTTCTCTTCTGTTTCTTGTCCATTTAGAGATGGTGCTTATGTTAGGAATATTTCCCAAGTTTACAAAATATTTGCTTGAATAGAAATTATCATTGGCTTTTGTAAAACTCTCTTGATATATTTTTTTATTGATGTCTTCTGAGGAAATCCAGTCGATGTAAACATTAGACTCTGTGACAGTTCTTGCGAGATTATCCGCCTGTTCATTCCACAATATATTTGAGTGTCCCGGAGTCCAAAGTAAAATCAACTGGTTATTATAAAGTGATAGAATGTAAATCTTGCTAGCTAATTTATGGATGACACTATGCGATTTAATTGAGTAATTTTGAAGAGCAGAGAGAACAGAGAGACTATCAGACAAAATTAATAAATTCTTGTTTATAATAGATAGATCATCTAGAGCTTGGCAAATAGCCAGAGCTTCAGCTGTAAAAATAGAATTATTGTGATTTATTCTATAAGCAAAATGGGAATTTGCCGTAATACCTGCAATAGATGTAATTTGCTCATTTTTTGAGGCATCAGTAGCTATTATATAAAAGTCATGGAAGTTACGGTTTACCGTTTCATCAAATAAGCCCCTTATAATTTGAACTGGTAAGCTTTTATCCTGAAATGCGAATTTATTGATATATATATTGCATGGGAGAATTGAAAACGACGTTATTCTGGGGATTGAGATAATGTGACTACTAACGGCATTCAAAGGGTTTAGTATATTTATAATAGAATTTTTATCTTCTTCCATAATATTGAGATTCAGAAATTCAGGGTTATTTCTATATAATGGAGAAAAGGTTTGGCTAGAAATTTGAGAAAGGAAAAACTTATTTGCCAATCTTCGTATTTTGTCCGACAGAATTTCTTGTCCAGCCAATTTTAAAAGTACGATGTTTGGGGTCCATTGTGGAAGTCCCAGTGCAATTCGAAGTGCTTTGGTGTGAATGATATTAAAAGGTTTCAGTTGGTTATCAGACCATTTATTTATTATATGACTAAAGTAGTAGAAAATACTGCATATACTATTATTTACTATTTTGATTAGATCTGCTGTTCTTGGTCCATGATGCTTATATGCCATAGCCTTAAGGCTATTAATTTTTTTCAAGGCTTTGTTATTTAATTGGTTTCTTAATGAAATATTCTGGCTCCACTTGGAAAAATGAACTCCTAAATATTTGATAGAGGATTGCCAAGGGAGAGAATGTCCCTCCAATAAAATATTAGGAAACGTAGTAATTCTTTTGTTTGATAACTCTTATATTGTACTTTTATCTGGACTAAGAGAAAGCTTCCAATATTTACACCATTGAGAAATTCTGTCCAGCGTGTTTTGCATTTTTTTGCAAATATAATCAAGAGAATGATGAGAACAGTAAAGAAAAACGTCGTCCGCATAAACAGAGCATTCGATGTCATTTTCCAGAGTTTCAAAAAAATCATACATATAAACATATAAATAGTATATAAAATGGGGGATAGAACACTGCCTTGTGGCAGACCTTGGGGAAATATCCTTATGGGGGAAAGATAGCCCCTCCATTTGATTTGAAAAGATCGATAAGTGAGAAATTTGTAGATCCAAATAGCTGTTTTTCCTGTAATACCGATTTGTAGGCATTTATAAAGACCATCTACATAAACTGAATCGTATGCATTTTTTACATCCAAACTTACTCCAACAAAGTATTTCTTTTTTAATTTTGCATCCATTATTGCTTTATGAATGAGATAGGTAGCACTTCTGCTATCTTTAAAAGGGACGAAACCGTAATGTTGAGGATGAAGCTTTCGTTCTGTGGTTAGAAAATAGCTTAATCTATTGGTGAGAACTCTTTCAAATGTTTTTGAAAAGATGGAAGTCAGTGCTATTGGTCTATAGGAGGATATGCGAGTTTTGTCTTTACATTGTTTAGGAATAGGGAGAATGACTGCATGTTTCTAAGAGTTTGGAACTATTGCATTATCAAATAAATCTTGAAAATATCTTAATATTATTTCACAACCATTACGATCCAGATTTTTAAAAAAGATGCTGTAATATCATCAGCTCCAGGAGTTGAATTTTTAGAAAGTTTGATTGCTCTATGGATTTCAAAAATATGAAAAGGTTTATTAAGATTGTTGTCCTCTTTGTGGAAAAAGTCCAAAGGAATTGGTTCATGATAAGCGTTTTTAGATGCAAAGAAGTCCGCAAAAATATTTGCTTGAATTTGAGGTTGTGTAATATATCTATTATTAACTTGTAGAATATTATACTTGGGTTCTATTTTCTTAGTATTAGAGAGCTTTTTCAGAATATTAAAAAATATCTTTGGATTAGAAACATTATTGCAAATATTATCCCAATACAATCTTTTGGCATTTTTATATGAAATCTGAGTTTACTAGCGTATTGTTTGTATTTGATCCATAATTGCGGAGAAATGCTACGGATAGCCTTTTTTCTGAACTTCTTTTTTAATTTATAAAAATTATGGCAAGTACCATTCCACCATGGAGGGAAAGATTTGTTAGAAATTTGAACAACTCTGGTATTACTGTAAATAATTTTTTTTTTTGAAATTGTATCAGTAAAATTATCTATATTCTTCTCTGAGTTGCTTAATATAATCTGCACTTCATTTTTCACCCTTTGCCAGTCAATTTTTTTGATTAACCTTTTACTGGGTCTTATTAATGAAAACTCGGTAATTACTGGAGAATGGTCACTGTCAAAGAAACAATCTGAAACGTAACAGTTAGTATGTCCATAGAGACTCGAGGAGCAAATTGTGAGATCAATTAAAGAAGTTTTACCCGTGGAATTTCTATAAGTAGGAACAGTTGTGTTTAGAAGTATTGAAGTAGAACCAGTCAATAAAAATATTACTATTCCTTGAGCTGTGATCCGATCCCCACATCGGGTGTGTGATGCAGGTTAAAATCACCAAAAATGAAGAAAGGATCTGTTAATGATTCAAAAAAAGATTTTATTAAGTTAATATTTAGTCCACGTGGTGCGTAGATATTTATAACATAAAAAGAAATATCTTCAATATGTATTTTGACAATAAGTATTTCTAAATCGTCCATTTGTGATATCTGTAGAGGGATTTGTTGAGCAGAAACGTTTAAAGGTACAGCTATTATCAAGCCTCCTCCTGATCTTTTTCCCTGGTAAATTAAATGTATCTTCACTGGTTAAAAAGGTTTCTTGAAAAATCAAGATATCTGCTTGAGAAAAGGGAGGGATATTTAACCATATGTTTTTATTTTTTAAGCTTCTACAGTTCCATTGTAAAAAGTTCATAAAAAAGGGAAAAAAATTATTTCACTGAATTTTCAAAAATTTCCTCCCTTTTGAGGAAAGAAAAAAAATATATATATAGATATTTATATATTTGTAGTAAAATACTGAATGATAAGATATATACAAAAATCAAGAACATATATACAGTATTTTTTTTATCCAAGTTCAGTGTTAAGTTTTCCACTATTCCCAGAAAAAACTTGAACTGGGCTTATGGATGTTTTTAACATGTCGGATGCTCTTTTTTTCCTGCCTGGGGGAGAAGATCGCGTAGTCGAATCCACTATGCTACATACTTGAGAGAGCATTGTTTCCATTGATTTTTGTAAAATTTCCATTAGGAATGCCGTTTGTTTTTCCACAACTGTTAGGAAAGTAGTCATCATTTTCTCAAACTTCTTGTCTATTAACTCTTGTATGTTATTTTCTTGAGATTTAGATTTAAGTACTGTCGAAAGATTTTCGGAATTAGATGCACGAAATTGTAATCGCGCCTCACTTAATGTTACGTGCTGTCTACATTTTAATTCCATAATTTGTTTTTCTGCTAAGAACGAAGAACAGAGAGAAAAATTTGCCGGATGATTACCCTTACAGTTTATGCAGTTCGCATTTACAGTGCACTCTCCTGAGTGAGAAGAACCACAGTTACAACATATAGCTGGACTCTGACAAAATCGAGATGGATGAGAAAAACTGAAACATTTGGTGCATTGTCTAGGTTTGTCAATGAATAATTGAATCTTATGATTGATAAACCAAAGTTTAACATTATCTGGTAATACAGTTCCAAGTATGGTTATCAGAACGGGGGATATTTCAGGATTTGTACCCGATTTTATAAATCTGCGAATCTCTACAATCTCAAAATTATTACTGTCTTGTAATTCCGCAGATAATTCTTCCAATGATACATTAGTAGGAATTTCATATAGTCAGAAGCGGGAAGTAATACCCTCCCATATGACACTTGCATTAACCGAAATAGTGAATAATTGATCTAAAGATAGAATTTGTATTGCACATACTGGATCCGAGGTGGCAAAACGTAATTTTCCATTTCTAGTGAATGACATGTTAGAAATTTGATCAAATTTGGGGATTTTACTTTTTATCTCCATATATAACAACTGTGGGTTTATTTTGGGGATAGATGACACGGTTTTTGTTTATTTTCTAAAAACATATTTATCTCAGATATTTTTCTTTGACCGGCTCGTAAGACGAGTTCCTTTATAGACATAGGAATGCGAAAGTATTTTGCAGTCCCTGCGTCCATGCTATCTTCCATCTGTATTGTTATTTGTTTTTTAACATGGGATAGAGTCAGACTTTCAAAGACTCACCTTGAGTCTATTTGCGTTCATAAAAGAAAAAAAAAGAATGCTTACCAAGTCCTTGTAAGAATATAAACTTAAAGGAAAAAAAAATTTTTTTCACCAATTTCAGAAGCAAGAACAGAGATAATTCACGAATGTCTTCTTCGTTTCTTCCAAGCGACAAACACATTAACTCAATAATATCGCTCGGTTTTTTCTCCATACATTCTATTCAACCACATACGTCTCCATATTCACCTTAATTTCACTGATAATAATAATACTTCTTTCTCTCTGCTCAAAACTAAGAAAACAATATTACATTCACTTCACATCTTGGGAGCATATAAAAAACAAAACCAAACTTTTGACTCAATTCTCACGACTCTTATAGTGGCCGCGGTAGCCGAAAAGCAAAGTATGGGATCGTGACTGCCCAGGTCACGAGCTCGAGCCCAATGCCACAATAGACTCGCCGTGTAGGGAAGTGATGCCCCTTAATTCTGTCGATAGCTCAAACGTCCTCCCGTTGGTGTAGTGTGGTAGTTAGGATAGGGTCCTTTATCAGTCAAAAGAATCCACAGGATTCCATAGAAACCTATAGTTTAAGAGACAAAACCTTTTTTTTTTCAAATAAGAATTAGTTTTGAAGTGAAAATAGAGCATAAAAAATAAAGATTGATCACAAGATGTAAGCATCCTTTACATGTAAATATTTATAAATATCTCACACAAAACAAGCGTTATAAAACCAAAATTCTATAATGCTCAGTAACTGTCCCCCTAAAATATTAATTTTCTTGAGTAATATTATATGTAATGTTTTAAATAATGAAGTACAATGTTCAAATTCGATTTGCTTCTAAAAGAAGAACGTTACGTGTAAATTTCTCAAGGACGTTACACACACACACACACACACACACACACACACACACACACACTTTTTGATTATAAATAATAATTAGAGTAAATAAAATGTTTTCCAAAAACCTCGTAAATGTATAAGCGTGTAAATACGTGAATCCCGGTGTGGTGGGGAATTTAGGAGAGGGTTTACTCAGGTGCTGTCCTCGTCACTTGACTGAGGTTCAAAATTATGTAGTCCGTGACCATTATTCCTTGTGTTGCTTCGTCATGCGATGTTAATAACCCTAACTCTCTCTTGAAAATTTCCACAATTAAATGTGACATTTACAATACTCCTCTAACTTATTCAAGCAACAGGCGATAAATACACCACTGAGGATTCGTTTATAACCATTTTGCGACACTTACTGATCTATGGAAAACATTGTAGAAACGAGTGTTCAATCATCCCAATATGCACATATGCAATCACTACTGCATCACCCCACTGCATGCAGCGGTAAATAGCGTAATCAGGATAACAGAATCGTAGCCAACGGGACAAGTGCTCGAGCTTAGTATCGCTGAAGACCTGCCATTTAAAGGGCGATGCATGTTAAACATGTCGAGTCTCAAACGTCCTGTCATTGGTGTAGTGTTTAAGTTAGAAGAGGAGAGGTGCTAGGTCAAGTGCCGTCCTCATCACTTGACTACTGCTGAAAATTACGAGTTCCTTCGCAAAAGCTTTCGAGTAAGAGATTAGTGTGAAAAAATATTCCCTCACTCACTCTACGGGATTGTTCATCCCCACGTAAAAGTGCATTGAGCGGACTACTTTCTGATAAGGGCATTTGAGACTAGTGCATATATGACAACCCGTCGCAAAATTTTTCCTTAAAATTTATGTTCTAATGAAAATAATATTCCATTCAAAACATCCTTTAAAAGGATTAAAATATTTTAAAATTATACCAACAATTAAAACTCATTTCTTAATGGAAATAAGTTGTATCTTGAAGCCTAGTGAAATTTATTTGTAAGTCTTAATCCCTACAGTTGTAGTTAGGTATTTCAGTCTGTAAAATGTACTTGTGCACAGCTATAATAAGTACATCTTACATCTTTCAATTAAATTATTCAGGTAACATTTATAAGGGCACTAAAGGACGGATGTGATTATATATCGGAAATAAATCCTAAACATACCTCTTTACTGTCTCCGAACAGTTATTACTTTAGGGATTAAGTTGTCCGTAATTTGCGTCAGCGGAAATATTAAAAATGTATTTAAATAATCTGCATAAAGTGTTGAATAAATGGTTAATGCCTTCTAGGTAATTTTAATCCATTCGCAGAAGCAACAGATGGAAATACGTTCATAATAGTTAAGCTATCACGGCTGAGTTAGTTCCCGGCATATGTATTAAAAATGGCACGTACACATTTTCTAATCGAAAAAGAGAGGAAACTGTCATTGAGAATCTATAGTAAGCATATTTGTCATCCCTTTTCTATAAAAGAATTTTCATGGCGAGATGAATAATTGAGCATTTGAGAATAAAACAGTGAAAATAATGTTCTATACAATGAATAATTAATGATTTCACGTGGGAATAGTTGTTTATGTAATAGAGACATCTTTAATATGCAGCATGTATGTTTATTTCTAAGCTGTTCAAATGGGTAATTAAAATTTGTATACACATTGAATTGTGATGCTCTAATAAATTGATTTTGATTTTAGGTATTGTAATGCAATTCTTAATTTGTACAGAACAACATTTTTTATTAATTTTAAAAGATTTAATTAAGAACTTTTTTAGATAAATTCAATAATAGGGAAAAAATTTTGTAATTGAATTCCTACTTAGGTCAACGAAGAAAAAAAATTTAGATAATTTTTATTAAATAATTACATTATACATTATACATATATATATATATATATATATATATATATATATATATATATATATATATATATATATATATATATATATATATATATATATATGTATAAGAATCACAATATTGAGTAACAAAACACTTTTTAAATT
Organism: Trichonephila clavipes; assembly: GCA_019973935.1. Lineage (NCBI taxonomy): Eukaryota > Metazoa > Arthropoda > Arachnida > Araneae > Nephilidae > Trichonephila > Trichonephila clavipes. The sequence goes on along the minus strand of BMAU01000736.1, from coordinate 53,377 downwards.
AACATTAAAACTTTTTAACCACATTGTGCATTAATAATTACATTTTTTTAATCACAGTTGATTTTGTTGGTAAGAATTTATCTTAAAACCACAGTGTGTAAAAAGAATGCTGATATCTAACTAGCATATAATTATTTAGGTTAAGTCAAATCTTCATCGCCAATTTAACACATACTGTATTATTCATTGGGGCTGCCATCTAGAGGAATAATATCGACTGAAATATATCTCTTAAACTATAATTAACAAATTAAGTTTAATTATATAATGAATTAATATTTGAAAAGCTGTATTAACATCAAGTGTTACCCACAACAAGTTTTAAAATGTATTTGAACTTATGTGGATGAATAAAAAAATTTTTTTTAATGATTGAAAGTTTGAACAAGATATATAAATCAATATATAGTATAGGGAGAGTGTAAACTAATAGTAGGAATTAGAAAAACATGTGTGAGGGGAACATACATTTATCTTTCGGAGTAATATAGGATGTAATTGAATCGCAAGAAAAAATATCAAAGCGTAATTTTTTCTTATTTTCTTTCCAGTGTTTTGTGCAATAGTATTTTAAATTTAGTTTTGAAACTGAAAGATGGGGGATTATTTTTTAGTGTTTTTAGGGTGTGATACACTATTCATTTTCTCTTAACATATGTTGCATTAGATGAAAAAAACAGCAAAAAAAAAGTTAAAAAGTTAACAGAACACTATTTTTCCAGTAATTCTAAAAAAGTAGGGTTTTTTTTTCGTTAAAGTATGAAGATGTTATGTATTTAAGAGTGAATCTCGTAAGAAAAATGGATTTCTTTTTTTGCAGACTTCTCTACCTTCTAAATTTCTTTAGTCTAACCTAGTAGTACTAACTTTCCAACGGCACGTGACATAATTTCGTGATAATATCTTGTTTAGTCGAAAAGATACAGATATTTTAGTGAAGCAGCTTTTCTTTGTTTAGAAACCATGGATGAAAAAGAATTTCGGGGGTTAACGTTGCTTTTTGATGGGGAAAAACACTGTTTAAGCAAAACAATGTGATTTGAATTACTTTCCCACCGACCGTACAGTTCATATCTTGACCCAGTGACTACAGGCTTGTTGCACACCTTAGAAGAATGCTACAGGGAAAGAGGTTTGGTTCAAATGAAGAAGTGATTGTCAAAATTGAAGCCTATTTCGAGAGCAAAGCGTTCTACGAAAAAAGAATTGCAAAATTAAAAGAGCGCTGGTCTGAATGTATCATTCTTGAAGAGGAGTATGTTGATAAATAATTGCCTAATAAGCTTGATAAGTACAAGGCAATTTTGCCTAACTTTTTTTGTTTTATTAGGTAGGCCCGGAAGTTATTGAGTGATGTGTTAGTATTGAGGTTTCCTAAGTGAAACACAATAAGACTCTTCTTCATTTTCCTTGCATCGCTGATGTATTAGGAAACTTGCAAAGAAACTCTTTTTTGAATTTTTTGGGCTTAGAACCGAATGTTTGTGGCCAGAGATTGTCTTTAGCTTTTTTCCCCAGAGATTCATTATTCGTTGTTCCTCAATGTGCAATTCTCAAGATGTGTTTAATAATACTATAATATATTTATTCACACACACACACAAAAATATTTCATTCAAAACATGTAATATGATAGAAATAAAGTTTTGTATGAGAAATAAGTTTTTTGTTTTATTTATTCATCTTAAAACTTATAAACATGATAAAGAAATACAGAAAAATCACTAAAAATACATATAACAATACATGACTCGTACTGTTGTTGCCCAAAACTTACTATGACTTTTTTCTGTAAAGATCAGCTTAATTTAATTTGGTATCTGGCCTTACTCCAAATTCCAATATTCGAATTATGTTTTTTCATCAGAGGCAATATCCTTTTATTTTATAAGAAAATAAGAAAAATGTGAAGAAAAAAGTAGCATACCTAAACAAGTTTCTTTTGTCGCAGATATTTCCCTGTCTTTTTTAAATTTAAAGCGTACTTGTTCACTTCTCATAACTTTTCTTTATAAGTTGATATAAAGATTAAAAATGAAACTCTAATGAATTCAAATCCTACAACAAAAATAAAATAAGTTGTGAAACAAAGACAGCATAATCAGTAGATGAATTGTTATTTATTTATTTAATTTTTTTGCAAGCAATTAAGTACAAAAAAGACCTCAATCGCTTCCTATTTTTGTTATCAACGCATCATTTGAAACATATCGAAATTATCCGATATTTAGAAGTCAACATAATGATTAGCTAAGTGCTTGAAAATTTATACCATTTATGAATTTACAGATTAATGCAATGCTGTTTTTGCTACAATACGTTATTTATTGATGGTTTAGTTATTTTCAACTTCTATCTAGTTTTAAGCATTTTTTTTTCTTTTCTATTCCTTTGGAGTTTCATCTAATTTAAATATTAGTACAGCTTGGGGTCAAGGTCACGAACTAGGAGCTGGCGTGTCATGAGTTCAAGCTTAGTACTCACTAAACAGCCGCCGTGTAGAGGGAATCACTCCACGCTAAATCTGCCAAGGCTTAACTGCTCTTGCGTGGTGTGGAAGTTTAGAGAGTGGTGCTATCTCAGTTGTCGTCCTCGTTATTTGATTATGGTCAAAATTAAGAGGTCTGTCGCTGGTTGCCCTCAAGCAGCTTCATAGTGGGACGTTGACCCCTTTCACTCTCAATCACTCAAACTCAATAGGAATTATTTATTCCAATGTCAACACAAAAACTAGCAATTGTCTTAAATTATTATTACCGCTTTGGGTTTGCTAATGACGAAGAACTAAGAATTTTGGTAAACAAACTCTCGTCGATTTTTGAAAGATAATATGTTGCACCAGGTGGAAAAAAAACGAATTCCATATGAAACCACATCCCATATTACCTAAGGGAAGGCTGAGTTAAATATAGGTCAACCACAATTATTTTGGAATTTATCGTAATAAGTAAAAATTCTTAATGAACGAACTCATTCAAACTTCGAGCTAATACATTTCTGCGCATTTTAGAAATAGCATTAAAATATTTAAAATCAAAAGCAATGTATTGAAGCATCGCTCCAATATGAATAGAAGTTTTAGATTTCACATTTGCACAACTTAGAAATAAATATACATGCAGTCTATTTAACGTCTATTACACAAAGAGTTGCTCCTACGTGAAATTATTAATTATTCATTGTAGGGAACATTACTTTGACTGGATTATTCTCAAATGCTCCATTATTCACCTTGCCGCAAAAATCTCTTTATCGTAAAGTGATGATAAAATATCGTTTGTATAGATTCTCATTAAATACCCTTTCTCTCGCTTTTTCGTTTGGAAAATATCCGCGCTGTTTTGAATTCATACTCTTGTAAATAACAACTTAGCCCGCTAGCCTCCAACTGTTGCTTCTGTGCACAGAATGAAATTACCTGGAAGGCATTAGCCGAATATTCAACACTTTATACAGATTATTCAAATGAATTTTTAATATTTCCGCTGACGCAAAATGCACAAATTAATTCCTGGAGCAGCAATTACTTTTCTAAATGTAAAGACGCAGGCTAACTATTTATTACAGATAAATAACCATATTTCACATCTTAAAGCTACCTTAAGAATAGTCTGTACCCCCTATACCGACAATGTTAAATAGAGCCAATTCAGGAACCTGTGTCTCAAAAACTGTTAAATATAAAAACTTCAAATTTTGTCTGTATATTAATTAGGCTACTTTATTTAAATAATGGTAATATGTTTCAAATATATTGCTTACTTTGTTCAAAAAAATTCACCGTAAAAATATTGCCATGAAATTTGAAAAAATTGTCATTTTTTGTTACGATAACTGCTTTTCAGCAAAATATTTTGGGAAAATCTCCAAAAAAGTAGCTCCATTATATAGTTACATATTATTTATGTGCAGTAAACAATTCAAGTACTTTCATTCAGTATTTTCTGTGAAAGAGGTGCACGGTGTTTGAAAACAATCATTTTGAGAATATTGCATTTTTAGTGTAAAAAGCACTTCAGTCACAAAAATAATGAATTACAACATGTATTTGCCCAATTTTTTTAAACATTAGTATCTTCTTAAATTTTTAAGCATAAAATAGGAAACAAAAAAGTCTTAAAATTTTCAGAAAATACATATATAGTATTTTTCAATTTTTGTTCAACGAGAATTTTTTTTTAGAATTTTGCATGAATTTTCACAAATTATATAACAATCTGTGAAGAATTTTTAACTTCGATGCATAACAAATATCAAATTTGACCTTATAACATCATAAGTATAATGTAAACATGTATCAATATGTAAAAGTCATGATTTGGGAATATGTGAATTTACGACGTCACGAAAAGTTTAATTATGGATTTTTGCATGTTCCCATGCAAACACAATCTCTTAAAGTTTCAAAATTCAAAATTTTGTCTAAACTGTACAAAAGATTTCTAAAAAAAGTGTAAAATAAAACGTTTTTTATGTTTTTAAATATGAAATTTGTGTATTTTTATGCATGTAACAAGCTTCTCGCAACGACAAAAAGCATCACACATCTGAGTTGTAATAAATTACCTATTATGGAAAAACTTTTCAATATTAAAGCTTAAAGAGTTGTTTGAAGAATAAATAAACATGAATATTTGCAATTAAGTGAAATATTTAAAATATATTGTTTAGTTTTCTCAAAAACATGTAGCATAAAAATATCACTGTGAATTTTTAAAAAAAATTAAATTTTTTTGTCACGATATATGGAATCCAGTCAAATATTTTAGGAAAATCCACAAAAAACTCACATGAATATCTATAGTTACATATCAGGAACATAAGGGGGGGGGAATTTCATTACATTCATACATTATATTCTGAGGAAAACACGAATACAGTTTTAAAAACATCATCTTTGAGAAAATTGAATGTTCACTATAAAGTGCCACTGTATGAGAAAAATAATGAATTAAACATGTATTTGTCCCATTTTATTAAGCATTAGCATCTTTGGAATTTATTTTGCTTAAAATAGTAAACAAAAAAAGTCTTAAATTGCCCAGAACAGTATTTTTCACTTTTTTTAACGAGAAAACATCAAAATTTTCTGAAATTCTGTATCAATTTTTAAAGAATCTGTAGCTTTCATGCACTACTGATATAAAATTTGAACTGAAAGCGTTATAAATATAACGTGAAAATGTATCAATATGGTTTTGGTATAACTTTCAGATGGTATTTAAAAATAACTGATTATACGTTTTGTAAGTTTTTGTTAGGTTTTCGTAGCATTATTATTAGGTCTTGTTGTTGCAGGCAGTTTCTAAGTTTTAAACTTCAAAAGTTACTCTAAACTGGACAAATGATTTCTAAAAAAGACAAAATAAAACAGTTTTTATGTTTTTAAACATGAAATTTATGTATTTTTAAGTATGTAACAAGCCTCTCGCAAAGACAACAAACATCACATTTAATGTATCATCTCATACCTGTATCTCAGAAACTATTAAACATAAAGATTTAAGATTTCAAGTACATGTATTAATTATACACTTATATTTATACTGAAGTGAATTTTTTTTAAATATGTTAATTAGTTTTTTTCAAAAACAAACTTTTACTTGATTATTATGAATTTATTGAAAATTGTCATTTTTTGTTTTGATATCTGCTTAAAAATATTTCAAAAATGTCACTTCAGTATACACAATTGCATTTGAGAATCATACACACAGTGAATTTACATAATTTAAAATATATAAGTTTATACAATTTTAAAAATAGAAATTTTAGAAAATAGAAATTTTTATAAAAAAAAAATATTTCGATTGTACTAATTTTTAATCCAAATTTTTTCTTGAATCAGCACATCATTGTAACTTAAAGTATTTTTAAAATATTTTTAACTCTTTACTAAGCCTTAGTGAGTTTAAATGATCAGTAATAATAACTAATTAAAGCTAAATTTAAAGTGAAGAACAGACTTAAATTTAGGTAAAATCACTAAATATTAAATATAACATTCAAATTAAAACCACGCTTCCAAATTTGGCACACAAATTTTTTGCATATCTAACACGGTTAAATTTGCAGTTACTATACAAGCATCTCTAATGCGTATGAATAAAAATAAATTGAGGCTTTGCAACATTTCCCCAGATATAAAAAGACAATGTTTACATTTCTATCTGTCAAATGGGCGTGGTTCATAAGCTGATTATTTTTTAAAAATCATTTTAAAGTATTTATAATTCATATAATGACTTGTATGTTATATCATTGGAAAGGTCCCGATTTGGAGATGTTAGAAATATCAAAAACTCAAAATCGATTTTCTAAAAGTTATTACCCTACTGACTGTTCTTCTTAAATGCTGCTTCTGAGAAATCAGCGATGGCCACAGTAACCGAGTGGTATAGGTATCGGATCGTGGCTGGCTTAGTCACGAGTTCGAACCCAGTACCACTAAAGTCCTGCCCTGTAGTGCAGCGATGCACGCTAAATCTTTTGAGAGCTGAAACGTTTTCCCGTTGGTGCGGTAGTTAGGAGAGGGAGACACCAGCGCAGGTGTCGTCCACGTCACTTGACCATGGCTCAAAATTACGTGGTCCTTCGCCAAAGGCCCTCGTGTAGATTAACAGTGTGACGTTAGTATTCACTCAGATAACAGCACGCACTTTTTTGATGACCATTTAATGGTTTTATCCGCGCTTCTGCTAATGATCTTGCGTAAAATACTCTTTTTCATTGGGATTTCAGTTCAATCTGCTTTCCATAGAGAGTATTTAGTTTTATGTAAATTAGAGCTGTTATTTAAAAGTATTTCGTGGAATAGGCGGGATGATGGTTGAAAATTGAGATAGAAGAAAGCATAGCTTAAGCGACCGTTGGTCGTTTAAGAAGGAACAATTAATCAAGTGTTGAAGCAAGAGCGCTCAACATAATAGATAAGAGCTCTTATCTCTATAAAAGTAGTAATTTTAATTTGGTAATTTTAATTAAGTTGATTGCGTCTATTAAGGCAATAAAATCGTTTAGATAGAAAAATGTTCCGTCTCTTTATCCGAACTCTCCCACATCTTCGATCGATAGATGACGACAATTATGTACTAGATGTGTCACACTAATCCTCTTGGGAAACCTTTGGGGCCAGAATTGCATTATTTCAATTATTTCAATCCAATCATCCCAAGAAGAAACTACGATATGCAGATTACTTAATAGATATATAAGTGAGCTTTGGTATTCGCATGGTAGATGAGTAATATTAGAATAGTAATAGAATGGTAGAAGAATAGAATAAAAGAAGGCGACAGGAAGCTGAGATGCTGATCGCTGTGAGCTATTGGCAAGATGTTAAATATAGAAGTATAATTATAGAACGGACTTTAGCGTGTTAAGGAAGTTAAGGTAGATAAAGATACATAGGGAAACTTCTTATAAAGATACTGATTAAGATATAAGGCACTATTTACTTATAATTTAGGATTGCGTTGTATCAATCCTGATTAAATCCCTATAGTAAGACTTGTGTTGTGTTGATCAATATATTTAGACAATAATAAATAAGATTTATTATGGAGAATTTGGGTAATCAATCATTTCCTCCTACAAATCTAGGTCGCGTAGGTGAAGAGATGATACCCAAGGACAGGGAGGTATCACAGATGTACTAGGCACACATCTGTCTACCATCGTGATTTGCTCTCAAACAACGCAGGGCAGTGATACTACCGGTCCACACAAGAAACACTAAATGATTTCCTTTTTATTTACTGTGGTATATTTTTTGGGGGGTTTGGGCTGCTTTTTTCTTGTGAAAATCACTTTATATTCCTTGTTAATTCCCCTATATTCATTTTTGGTGTAGGTATATGTTATTCTGAAGACACGTTTAAATACTATTAAAATAATTAAATACTATTAAAATAAAATTATTAAATCAAAACAATCAACGTCCGATAAAATTATCCAAGGTTGACCGGTCCGCGGCGATAAAAGGTTGGGGTGCTCTGACCTTGGTTGGGGTTTACCGGCCTCCTGCTGCTTTCTCTTCGGCGTTCTCACGGATAGATTTTTTTACCTGGTATTCCATCTTATCTTTCAAAAAAGAACGATGAAACCTACTTTTGAAGCGTCCCTCGTATAAAACTATACGAAAAAGTGGTTTTTTTAAAATTTATTCTCATAATTTTTTTTCCTAATTGCTAAAATAGTATGTTTAATATAAAAGGAATGATAAAAAATGTGATAAATTGATTTCGAGACACGCCGGTCAATTTCACGCAAAGATATCTTGAGAGACTTTTAAACAAAGGACAAACACATTTTAGAAGCTACTATTCTAAGAGCAACAAAGGACCCACGCTTTATGATTAGATCATAACTCAAAATGCTTTTGTTGTGACTCGAGAAACTATTCTGTTTCGATTTCAACATTCTTTTACTTTTCTTCAACACACAGCATAAAAGGAGATTCTTTACACTTATGAATCAATGAATACACGAAAGAACGAATTTTTTGAGCACACGCTGCGTAAGCATAAAGTATTATACAGTTAGTTTCTTAATTTTAATGTGAAATTTCTTAACTAAAATCATGTTGCCAGATTCAAGGGGAGAATTAAATACAAGCCAAATATTAAATATTATAGAACAGGAAATGTTGAAATTATTAGGAGTGGCAATATTTTAGTTACTTTGTCACTTTGTTAATATTTTTCATAGTTAAGACAAATGATTTGCAGTAGAGAGAGTTTTAACTTAATAAAAAATGAAACTACAATGTAGGATATGTCTGTGGATACATAATGAATAGTAACAACACAATGTAGTAAGTTTTTAGTGTAGAAATGTAATAGGATAAATTATCCGAATGTTTTTCGTATATTTATTTAATATGGATATGTATATATTCTTACGAATTTTGTATAAAATAGTGTAAGTAGTTTGTATTTGGATGTGCAATACCTAAATTAGATTTAATTTACATTACAATTGTAATATTCACAAGCAGTGCCATCCCCCTTACGTTATAATGGTAATCTGTGAGAACTTGGCGAACGAGCCAAGTTGGCATCATTTTTGTCGACCAATTTAGTGATTTTGGCGACTTGGCGATCATGTAGGCAACATTTTTTGGGAGTTCGGAGCCCTCTCGATTCTTCTAGACATTAGTAGAGAAGTAACTAATGTGATGCAAGCGGGTCTTTCTCCAATTATCCGCGAGGAATATAAATAGAGATGCTCGCCGAAATTCAGACAGTTTGGTTTTGACTAGCGATGAGTTAGTATTGCTCTGATTGTGTTGAAGCGAATAGTGATTCCTTCGGCTGTTAAAAGAGCGAATGTTTGTGAATAATCTTTTACATACGTGTATTTTAGACACTGATAATTGTGTCTGAGTACTGTTGAAAGTGTAAAGTCCTTCTGAGATTTATTCTGCGAATATTGCTGATGAATCTTGTATTTCAAAAATTGAATTTTCGACAATAAATTCTCATCGCTCTGACAGAACTGTCTTGTTCTTTGCGACTGATTTGAATAAAATCCTCGAGTCTCGGATTTACGTAACAATATTATTCAAATATTAAGAGACCACACACACAAATTCTTTACTTTACTAACAGAAAAATGCTTGCTGAAACAAAACATCCCAATACTTAATTTTCCGAAAAGCTTGATTTCAAACCTTCAGTTAAATCAATTACTATTTTTAAAACGCCAAAAATAAGTGCAGAATATCTTAATTCTTACATAATTCTCCGACTAATGCATCTCTCGATTACAAAACGTGCTAATAAGCGACTAATTATTCACTCTTGAAGGAGCACTTATTCTTCTCGAACATTTATGAAAATTGATATAACGACGAATAATTATTCCCCTGACTATGAACAATCTCAGCACATCAGTAGCAGCATAAATTTTGTTATTGCGTACTCCCTCTGTGTATCCATACATGCTGAGGCAGGACAGACACGATCTGTTTAGCAGTTAAGCCTCGGGCGCTTTTGCTATTCCATCACCTCAACTCCTTTCACTTCAATTTTGAAACCATTTTCAACAGTTGCCAAATCAAGCCTGTTAAATTCTCCCGGAATAATTTCCTTTTCAATTAAAATTTACATAGAAAAGGTTAAGTAGATTGTGTAAGTGTAATTCGTTTTAAGCAGATATAATTTTAAATGTGTATTTGTTTCACAATAGATACTTTTATGTAATTTTTTTGGGATTTTTTTCTAGCTCTACTGGGTATTTCACGATAATGTACTTCTTAAGTTATTCATACTTAAGTGTTAGCATTCAGCTTTCAATGGTATTCAAAAACATTTATATAACCATGGTTTAAAAATAGCAGGATTCGAAGTGGCCGAGGTTGTCTAGTGGTCAAGGGAACGGATTCGTGTCCGGAGTGTTATGAGTTCGAGCTAGCACCGCTAAAAACACGCCGTGTAGGTGGCGATACACGTGTTATATGTCGAGGCTCGAACATCCTCAAATTGGTGCGGTGTGGAAGTTAGGAGATGGGAGTGACAGCTCAGATATCGTTTTCGTCAATTAATCATGTATCAAAATGAGACGAGATCCGTCACCGAAAACCCTAGAGTAGCAGATTAGTGCAACGTTAATATTCACTCGCTCACTCAACTGGTTTCGAATTTATAAAACTAAACAAAAATTATCTTTTACACCTCCGTAATACCATCCCTTTGGAATCGATATCATCTAAACATGCTCTGAAGGAAAACTACTCAATAAAATAAGTATGATTGCCAAATATCAAATCTGTAGGTGTAATACTTCAGAAACAGTATTCTTTATATATAACTCTCTCGCAACACCTCTTTTGAGTCGATTTCCACTAAACCCGTTCATAGCTTATATCTACGTAACAAAAGATATATGCATGCCAATTTCAAAATATGTACGAATAATAGCTCAAAAAGAGTAGTTTTTATCCCTCCGCCCTTAAGATTTGATTTTCTCATAACCCTTTATAAAATGTTGCCAAATCAAAAGAAGTTTCCAAATGCCGTATTCCTGTTTTTTATAAGCGCGTACGGACGGTTTTTCACTGTTGGCTGCAGATCACGGTATTTAACACAAACTCTTCTTCAAGCAAGGGGGGGACATACTGAAATTAAGCTTGGAATTTTTTTGGGGGTGGGAACATACTTACGGCTCTTTTAAAACATTAGCGAAGCTCTCTGAAAAATTTTGAAATGATATGATAAACTGGATTTGTAAAAGTTCCTAACACAAATATACAAGCAAATTTATATGAGATATATTAAAACTCTTATTTTATATCGCCAATTTTGTATTCATGATTGTGATATTTATCCCATAGATATATTGCTGTCCTTTTCGCGCCTTGACTAGTGTAATAATTGGAATTAATTTAAGCGTATCCGAAAGTTTTAAAAGTAATCCAAGTTTTCATTTTAAATGGAGTAAAGAGTAATTTTTTTGAAAAAATTACTAATGAAATATTAAAAAAGAAACCTTACAAATATTTTCAGAATTTAAATGAAACACTGTTTTGAGAAAAGCTTTCAAGGAAAAGGTTTATTTAACCCTTTATCTACCGCATTATAATTTACTGCAGCCTTTTCGGGCAATATTTTTTTTAAAACACTACATTTAAAATTACGATATACATAAACAAAATTTTCAATTTTGGGAAACTTAATCCATTAGAGCAAATTAATTAGTTAAAGATATTCAAGTGTAAAATGAATTACATACATTGTTCACTTAAAATAAGTAATCTAACCGTTTTCTAAGGTCTTCATTAATATACAAAAATATTAAGGCAATTACCTTTTGACATTAACTATTTTTCGGAACAAAAATGACAATCTTCACAATTCGCTAAAACGCCGTCAGCTGAAAACACAATTTCTGCTATAAAACTATTCGCTTTCCCCGCTAAAATAATCATCATAGAGACCGTGCTGCCACATATCTTGAAATATTGCATTTAAAAAAATATTCCATCTAAGTATCGTCAGAATATTCGTGAAAAAGGGTTATTCAATGTAGTTTTAAAGTGAGTGCTACTTATAAGCACCTTCGGTAGATAAAGGGTTAAAACCATCATAAACAATGTAATGAATGCCGTTTTTCTAGAAATTCAATAAATCATGTTTATTCTATTATATATAATTCCACTTAGCACTTACCACATTTTTTTTACAATATTTTAATATTAATTTTTTTTTAAAAAAAAGCAGTTTCCTTAAAAAAATTTTTTGAAAGGTAATATTTCTAGAGGAAAAGAAGAAAGATAGAAAATTGAAACATAGACTAAATCTGTACTAAGATAAGCCAATGGGAAACGGATCCCTTGGGGAACGTCACTCCTTTTTCGCGCAATCACATCACGTTCTTTAAATGTCGTAAAATCCGAAGTATGCACTTAAAGAAGAAATTGGAACTCCACATAAACCTGAAAATCCAAAGCATTTTTCTACTTTAGGGAATACCAAGTAAATAAAGCAGTGGTAAGATGTTCCATATCTATTGGCGTAACACTGTTAGGATTCCTGGACTCTTTTTTTTATAGGAATGGCGGCTTCTTTTGAACGCGGGTTGTATTTTCATATTTACCTCACGATTCAGAAATATTTTATCAAATTTGGGAAATCATTTTATTGGAAATGTTTTGTTCTTTTTATTCTTTTTAATGTTTTAACTCTTCTTTTAATTTTTAGTGTTGCCTTATTAATTGAAATTCTATGAAGCTGCATAAAAACGAACAAAGCTAAAGCAAAAATTTGTTCTTGACTATGTAGAATGCAAACAAGAGTTAAGGTGTGATCAAATATTCTTACAAATCAGAATGTAATTATTTTCTACATAAAATACACAGATAATAAATTAATGTAAGTTGCTATAATACAGAAAAATCTAGTTTAACTTTAGCGTTAGGGGGAAAAACACTTCACTTTGCCATATCCCTGAGTTTAATTAACTCTTGAAGTTAAAACATTATCCTAAGAGATACCTTGATGCTGTCCGCTCTTTCTCCGTAACCATTTAAGACAGTTTCTCGCACAACGTCCAGTTCCTTCAGCTGCATATGAAATCCTAATTATATTCATGTCCCTTTCACGAATAACCTGTTGGGAATTTAAAACTAACTTTGAACTGATTTTGTAATACTATATATTAGGCCGGCCACTCAAAATACAACACCCTGAAGGAAGGATGCAAACCACACACACACATGTGATTTTATATCAAGAGCAGGAACACATCACGGGTGACCGTACATACAGGCGGTATATAAAGAGAGAATAGATAAAGAGAGAAGAGAGTGTTTTCCTGGGGTTTTTTTCTTTGCGAAGGCTGTTTAGCTATGCATTGTGGAAGACATCGAGTGCCTTTTGACCAAGTTTCTGAATTCCATCATTAAATAATAGCATTTAGCATTCCGGGATACATGCCTAGAGATGTGGGAGGACGGGATGGAAGAGTTGCCATGCTCAAAATTAGTTAATTTATTTTTAACACAATCAACAACACAAGTTCAACCAATCAAAACTAAGAGATCCACCCATTTGAATCAACAATTGAATCATATTGTAGATGAATAACGAGGTACGCGAAGTATGAGAAGACTTTAAATATCAGTGCACTTACTTCAGGTTCGAATACACGATCTTCCTGGCTATCTAATTTCTGTTTTATATCTAGTGACCAATCGTCACTTTTGTTATTGAAATAATCAAATATTTGAGTTACACTATAAATTTGATTAATCACTCATCCGCTAGTAATCTATACTCTCTCTCTCTTTCTCTCTTTAGCTTGAAAGTCAAGACTCTATACAGTAGAACTAATTTACATAATCACGTTCTCTTCTTCAGAGGGTGCGTTGCAAATAAAATAATTTTAAAGGACCAGGACTTTTTAGTTAGCATAACGTAGATAGAGCCGTCACAAGTAGCCTATAGGGATTACGGATTATCCTTTAGAGGACTTGGTCAACGGATTGGACAAAACCAATCATTTGTGAATCTGATCTGTAATCGCTGGTTGCACGAAGAAGCTACGGACTGACGGGGCTGATCGTACTCACCTTGTTGCACCATTACCCGTGATGACAGGTGGATTGTGCTCATGACAGTGATGGATTACACAACCACATCACGATTTACAGCAGAACATATTCAGTCTGTTACACATAATTCGGTATCCGCTCGTACCATTCGACACCGTTTGCAGTAGAGTGAAATGTCTGTAAGGCAGTGTGAAATGTCGTTTACTTTTGACTGAAAGCCACATACGTTTGCGCCACCAATGGTGAGATGAATGGTGGACATGGACAACGGAATGGAATGACATTGTTTTTACTGACGTTTCCCGCATCTGCCTGCAACATCACGATCTTCAGATTCAAGTTTGGAGACACCTTGGTGAGAGACTGCTGAACTGTTACGATATGCATCGCCACATTGGTCGTGTATCCTATATCATGATTTGGGATGGTATTGAATTTCACTGCCGGACCCATCTAGTATGCATCGCCGGTACACTGAACAGCCAGTGCTACATCTCTGAGGTGTTGAAGCCCTTGGTCCTCACGTACATTCAGTAACTGTCATTAGCCATATTCCAACAGGGTAATGTGTGACCACACGTGACCCGCAATGTTCAAGAGTTCTTTCTTGCCCATCAGATTGAATTGCTTCATTGGCCTGCTTGTTCTTCCGATCTATTGCCAATAGAAAACATGTGGTCCATGCTTGCACAATGATTGACCCGGGACACCCCACCCATTACTATATCAGATTAACTTTGACAGTATGTGGAAGCCGCATGGACTGATGTACCCCAAGGATACACATCCAAAGTCTCTTTGATTCTATACCGACGTGTTTGGCAGTGGATATTGCCAACAATTGTGGTTGCACTAACTACTGATATTGTCATAACCCATACGTCACAAGAAGCTGTAATTGTAATTAATGAATCTTTGTACCACATGTTATTTGCCAAATAAATTTCGCTGTGATATCTGTGTGTCTTTCTTACTGTTGCATTTTGTGTGGTTAGCAGTGTATTTACAGCTACATTTGCTTTAGTGAGATTGCGCGCATTCATGAGACGAAATTGCATTTCCTTTTTGTAAGATACTGTTAACGTGTTTTAAAATGAGTGTTATATGAATGTTTTGTGTATGCTCTTTTGTTTTGTAGAACCTAGACCAAATTGAATATTAATTTCTACATATATCAGACTCTATATGGTTTTACACGAATATAATATAAGTAAGACAATTAATTTAATATTCTGCCATATGCTTGAATGCACTTATACTTCGTTCGTATATTCTCACTTTTTATATTTTTGTATAATAATTACCTAGCTCATATTGTGTAACAAATTCACAAATTAAGTCCTGTCAAAACTCCGAACGGAATTGAAATTTAACAAGCATCTTTATTTTGTTAATTAGAAATCTGCTAAAAATTCATTTTGCGGATACTTATTCTTATGAAGGTTTACGGGAAACATGGGTAATAGATACAAAAATTCCCATTTTAGAAGTATTTGTCCAGCAGATTTAGTAGAGATCTTTTGAGGACACGTTTTGAAAAAAATAGGTTTCAAAAGGACAAGTCGAGCGTTTAAAGCAAACACACAAATTTTCCCTTTTATGTCTGTTAGACCTAAAAACTTGAAGTTTGGTAGAAGTGTATCTAAATGCAGTAAGAACGATTTTCGAGAAATCGACTCCCAATAGAAGTGGCAAGTGCGAAACAGTCGCAAATTCCTGTTTTTAAATCTACTAGACCTATGGACTTCTCAAATATAGCAAGCATGTTTATTTCATTGAGCAGGGATACCCTGAGAGCAAGTTTTGCGAAAATCGTTTTGTACACAGCGTCATAAAAATAATTAGATATTTTTTTAGAAAATATTTTAAAGTCATGGTTGAATCTGGGTAATATTGGGTATTCAGCTTCCTTAACCCTTTGATGGTTACGAACGAGTTCAGCTTGCAATCGAATTGCGTTTAATAATGCGGGCAAACGAGTTCCGCTCGGGAGCACTATTTCGACCGAAATGATTAGCAACGAGCACTACTCGCGTAGTGAAATTTTTCCCCAATGCACGGTGACGAGCTTAACTCTTTCGCCATTTTTATTCTGTATTGATTATGTTACAAACGAATCCTACTTGCGAAATTTAATTAGTTTTAATGTCTACAGATGTTAGTACGGGTTCTATGAATTTCTTTTCATAATGAAGAGGGATTTTTTTTACCTTGTTCTTTTTATGCATATTTTGGTGCGTTTTTAGGGTGTTTGTAATGTAAAATGGCTCAAAAGCGAAAGTTGGATAAATAAGATTGTGATACAGAAAATATACCAAGTTGTGAGTCTGTTGAAGGCTTTGTTCGCAATATATTGAGCTCAGAAGACGATTCAAGACGTATTTATTTACTGCTTTCAATTTATATTTGACTTATATTTATTTATAATTAATTATTATCATTTATATAATTGAATGTATTCATTTATAATTTACTATTTAATAATTAACATTTATTAAATATTTTAAAGTACGTAAAAAATGTTATTTATGTACTACAAATAATACTTTAAGAAATTTTTAAAACGTGTGAGGCGAGCTATCTACGGCATCGCCAGAAAAGGGTGATATTTTCGAAAGAATGACGGGGGAAAACAGCTGCCACTTTCGACTACTGTTTACTCGTGTGAACTGTTACGTGTGCGAATTAAGTAAACGAAAACTGCTCATTTCCCTAAATGTCAAAGGATTAAATAATTTTAAAAGCTATTTTTTCTCCCCCTGATTTCTTCAATCATTTTAGCAATTTACATAAAAATATTGAAAATATGAATTAAATGTTGACCTAATACTTTTTTTTGTATCCTTTGATTATTTTATTTTTTAATTCCCCCATGCAAAAAAAGGTATACCTTCTCGATAGAATATAAACTGCAATGCACTGTTTTTTAGTCACTGTTCTCTTTTTCTTAGCAAAATGCATTGAATAGTATTGAAAAATATTCTTATTGCTGTCACCTCTCGATTTAGAAAGGTGGATCTTAAACTTCTAACATAGGAAGTATATTTTGCCTTAGATCTTCATAATCTCCCTTCCCAAGAGTCGAATTTTAGAAATTCATTTTGTAATGACTTTAAGCAGCTGTGACGAATCTGTACGGAACCTTTCCACTAATATTCTGAGGCGTTTTTTGGGGGATTATAAATTCGCGAATATTCCCAATCAACTCCAAAAAGTGAACGGGATATGCAAAGTAGATAGAGGATTGAAGTAGAGCGTTGTAAGCTAGCAAAGATGAAGGCTATTGAGCCAGCAGCAGTAACCTCAAAATTAGAGGATTCCATTGGATTACGTTAGTGAAGCCTTATTGCTGTTATTCTACGAAAAGACCTGGAAGTCTGATATACCAGGTGGTAACTATAATTTATTTACGCTTAAAATAAGCGTTAGTTTAATAAAATTAGTTAAAGCTAATGAAAGCTAATAATTCGATTTACGTGTATTTCTCAGACCTCCTATTTCGGTAGACCTTATTTGATCTTGCACGTAATTATTGATTAACTTCATCATTCGTAATTTAATTTAATATTCAATATATCTGGTAAGTTTGATATTCACTTTTCAGAATGCAGCATTTTCCAAATGATTTAAGATAACCAAACACTTTTAAAATGACCAAATTTGGTCAAGACATATATTCTTATTTTATATTTTATTGAATAGAGCTATCATTTGGCTTTAAAAACCATACTTTATTTTTTTCTAAACTACCTGGAGGCCAAGTTATAATCAATTTTATAAAGTTAGAATAACTGGAAATGGATCTTTGATCTACCAGAAGTAGGCAATTAAATTGTTTAAAATCTGTCATGGTGAGCCTGATAATACAAAATGTTACAAGTGTATTTTCAATAAAATTTTTTGAACCTGATATTTATGTTATTTTCTCGAAAATGTACTATAATATTTCTTATTGTATGAATACTTTTTAAGTTATGGCTTGTTATTTAAATAATGGTCTCATAAAGAACTTGACTTTTTTATAATGTTTACTCAATCAGATCTGAAATTTTAATAAACATTAAAAAATTTAGTATATTTTCTATATAAAAGCATCTCATTTATTTTATTAATACTTTTACTAATATATGTTTATTACTTCTTTTATGTAACTGCTTTGAAGGTTTTCAAAAATATTGCTAAAATTTCAGTTATAATTGTGAATTTTATAAGATTTAAGAAAATTATTTTAAATATCGTTAATCAGATAATAGTATTTATCGGTATTGAGTCCTAAAAAACATTTATAATGTTTAAATATCCTATTTTGTTAAAAAGTACTCCAAACGTGTTCGGATACCTTAAAAGAAGATTAAAAAAAAGATGGATCTAAAATTAAATATCCATCAAACCTTTCTATTCTCTTAAACACTGTCAGTAAAAGCAGTTCTGATTTTAACATTAATATTCAAACCATTTTAGACAATTATAAAACACTCTACATGTGTGGCTCAACCGATATTGATTGCCAGATTTAAAATGATAAACCTAGTTAGTTTTTTTTTTTTTTTTTTTTGACAAAATTTTAAAGAATATTTCAAAAACGAATTCATGACTAATATTTTACTCCATTATTGCATTTCTTTTTCAACTTAGAAATACAACAATTACAATAAAAATAACGCACTTGTTTATTTATTTATTTATTTGTATTTTATTTTACTTCCTTTTATTTTATATTTTATTTATTCATTTATTTTTGTAATTTCAAAGTGTGAATCTATGCAATAATTTAAAAATTAATGCCGAGTTATACATGTCTTAAATAAATGAGCTTAACCTTAGCACACTTTTTTTAAAATTTAACAAAATATGCCGTGTTAACTTGCCAATTTTCATATATTGTAGAGCAGACGTCAACAACCTATGGCGTGCGTGCTACTGTCGATACTTGGTACAATTCTCAATGGAACTCTGCATCACTCTGCAAATTTGATAATTTTGAGTAGATGAAAGTTGATAATTTTGAAATGGAGCTAAAAGAACTAAGAATTACGGAAAGAAGAATTTTTAGAATGATCTTGAGAATTATGTAAAGCAAAGCTTACGAAATTATAAAAAATTCCAGATGATAACGCTAATAATAAATCTACAGTATTTTAGATTTTTAAATGTCATTGCTGGTGATACTTAATTGTTTAAATAAAATTCTTCTCTTGCCACTTTTAATTTTACTTATCTATATGAACGTATCTCTTCTCGAATGAAAAATATATTTTAACAACTGAACATTCAGAATCATGCGCTACTGAAAGTCACAAATTATGTCCCCGATATTACAACATGAAGTCGTGTGGTGCACAGAGACAAGGTTTGCATTACAAGATTTATTTTTTTCATTTAACTATATTGATGAAATATATATGTCATGCTATTTTTTTCCTATTTTAATAAATGTGTTAAAATGTACACAATACACTTTTATGGACAACTTTATTGTTTTATTTATGTTGAAGGAATAGTCGTATGATATGTTTTTTTAATTGTTATGTTAATAAATATATTTCAATATGATGCAAATTTAATTATTAATTATTTTATACATACATATTTTACTTATTAATAAATTTTGTGGTGCTAATTTGAAACTGTTTCTTAGAGGCATTACAACTCAATTCGTATTCGAATATTGATGCAATATTGTTGACTGTTGCCAAACTAAATGATGCTAAATTTATTCGGAGTGTATTTATATTTCATTTAATACGCTGGAAAGA
This sequence comes from Trichonephila clavipes, assembly GCA_019973935.1. Lineage (NCBI taxonomy): Eukaryota > Metazoa > Arthropoda > Arachnida > Araneae > Nephilidae > Trichonephila > Trichonephila clavipes. The sequence goes on along the minus strand of BMAU01000736.1, from coordinate 33,568 downwards.
ATATCTGAATGAATTTAAAATAACCATTTGTCGATTGTTGTACTGTGTTAAACTCTAGATCAATGTTATATCAATGTTTACCTCATAATAACTAAGCAACGGAAGCTGCAGGTTCGTATTTCAGTTTAATCACATAAATAGTCAGTGTCATATGTCTTGTAATCTTCAGTGACATATAATAGAATTTATACATTATAAATGGAATTAAGTTAAATGACATTAAAACACCATCCATATTAAATTCTGAATGTTCCGCGCAATTAACAGGCAGGTTATTTCAGCAAAAACCTCATATTTTGCTGTTGTACTTACACTGGGTTTCCTTCTAACTGGAATTAAATGCCCCTCCCCCACGTATAAATCTACAATAATACATATTCAAATAATCCATCATATATTAAACACAGTGATACAAATCTGTTTTCAGAACTTCGAACTAGACAAAAGAAATGTACAGTCAAGCGTACATTCTTCGTCAACTTTTATTGTCTTACCATTTCCCTACTTTTTATTCAAATAAGTTAGATATTTGTTTTATATAAACACATGTACGTTCATGAGCACAAATGGAGAAAAAATAAAGAAAGAAGTTACAATTTAACATAATGAGATATGAGGCATGTGTTGGTGAAAAAATCAGTAGAACTCTATTTATATTATAATGAAAAACACTCCTTGTTCAGCGTATGTTTCATTTTGCTTGATTAATAATGCACTATATCATATTTAATTGTCAAAAAAGGAACATTCTTCATCATTAAAACATATATATATGCATATACATAATTTACATCTGGTGTAACTCTGGTGTATTCTTAGTCCAATTTAGAAATGAATGTTCCAGGGTATCAAATTAACAAATTATTAATCAAATTGCCAAGTATTTCTTTCAAAAAGGCACTATGCTGCACTTATCAATTCAAAATTTTTAAAAAAACTGAAGCTTGTAATTCAAATATGTTATGTAACAATCGTGCAGCAATGATTATTGAGATGTATGGGTGATTAAAATATTAATTTCCCTTTGCCTGAACATTTACATATTATTTTCTGCAATTTGTTTACAGTCTTTCATCTCTGTATTTTATCTAATTTCTGTTTATCTATCATTAAATATTTTAAAATAGTTTCCTGTGCATTTCGAATTCTTACTAAGTCATAGTGAAATACAATTCGTGATAAAGTGTTACGGACTATGCACTAAAAAAACTCTGTAATGTAATAAATCAGCACATTTCGGAAAAATTCAATTCCTGGCCACTGTAAAAAAAGAGTCATGATCGTCAACTCGAGGTCAGAGTTATGTCGATTCGTCGGTTCGAGTATAAAAAAATAAAAACATCTCTTGTGCATCTCTATTGGAGTGAGGTCGTATTAATTAACGTCGTATAAAAAAACACCAGGGTTAGTGACGAAGAATCTCGTACTTTTGAGCCACGATCAAGAGGCAAGGACGACAATTGAGCTGGTATCCCCCTCTTTGGAATCCTAAATCATATCAACTGTAGTACTTTAATCATCCACGGATTCCCTTTAAAGAACGGGTCTTCGTGATCGAGCCCATGACTCAACAACGCAGGCTACGTGTCCGACAGTACAACTAGACTACCACAGTCACTGATAATCCCTGTCAGAGAGTTCCTTTTACCTGTTGTTCGTAAAAGTAGCTTTGAATGTGTATATTGATTTTTTTTTCTTTTCTCCCCCTGTAATTTTTAGTGATAACTGTAGCCTAGTAGTCAAGGTTGTGACGGATCTTTACCGTGTTTTTCCTACTAATCCTCTTGGAGAATCCTTGGGGCCAGCATTGAGTTATTTCGCAGCCAAAATTCTCAAGAAGAAAACCTTGACATTCAGATTAGTTAGTAGATATATAGTGGAGGTTTGGTAATCGCAAAAGAAGGAGAAAAAGGAAGCTGAGGTGCTAATCGCCGTGAACCTATGGTTAATTGATTGATTGAATATTAATGTCGCACTGTTCAGCTACACGAGGGCTTTTGGCGACGGACTACGTAATTTTAAACCATGGTCAAGTGACGTGGACGGCACCTGAGCAGCCACCCCCTCTCCAAACTACCTCACCACACCAAGTGAGCCTATGGTAAGCATAATTATAGAACGGGCTTTAGCTATTCAAATAAATTAAGGAAGATCGGATAACTTTACTTAGAGTTAAACGGTTGGAATTCCAGGTGCTTATTCACATATGATTGAGGGATACAGTATATCACTCCTGATTTCTTCCTATAGTAAGCCTGTCTTTGATCAATATAATTGGATAATAATAAATTGGTTTTATTATGGCTAGAGCTTGGGTCACATCAATCATTACCTCCCACAAATCTAGGTCGAGTAGATGAAGAGATGGTACCTTCAGGTAGGGGGGTATCACAAGGAAACGGACTAGTGCCCGACTTGGCATGAGTTCGAGCCTAGTATCGCTGAAGACCCACTATATAGAGAGGATGTACGTCAAATCTGTCGAAGCTCAAACGTCCTCTAGTTGGTGTGGTGTGGGAGGCAGTGCCAGCTGAAATATAGTCCTCGTCACTTGATCATGGTTCAAAATTATGAGGTTGGCTGCCAAAAGCCCTCTAAATTCTGAATAGTACGAAGTCAATTATCACTCACTCACTCACCGGTAATTTTTAGGGTCTATGCATGTTTTTCCTTTCAGTGTGTTTTGAAATGGTGTAATTTGGCCTTAACAAGTTTTTTTTTATACTTGACTATAACTTAGAACTGTATGTTTATACCTGCCTTTGCGTTAACGCTGAGTATTTCTATATAAGTGCAAGGGATAAGAGTTTTGTTCAATAAAGTATGAGAACAAAGGTAGTTGTTTACCGATGCACCGGTTGAACTTAACCATTTTGGGTGAACTCAGTCCCTCTGGACATTCCATCTAAGTACCTCGAGTTCCTTCAAAGTGTGGCGTCAGTAAATAATCAAATGTGTGTGTGTGTGTGTGATCGATCTTTACACACATACTTCCCGTCTTATAAATTATAAAGTTATGCTTAGTCAAATTAATCAAATAAGCATTCTACAGTATAAAATGCAAATTTTATTGCGCAAGCTAATTTTAAAGGCTTCTGAAAACAACCCCCACATCATGTCGGAACAGAAGCCTTCCAATATCCAATACTTAATTTAACATATTTCTAATAATTATCGGAGATATGTACCGTCTCATTATTATCAAATATAATTCATTACTTTGAAAACAAACCAGTCTTTAATCGAATCCCTTTAACTGGAACGTGTTCGAATTCCCCAAACTTAATTAACGTCGCTTCAACAAGCTTCTAAATGTAATCAGCGAACGAAAAGCGTTGGGAGCAAAAGCTTTCTCACTTTCCAAGGTATTCAGTTTTAATTGAGAAAAGATTGAAAATATAACTATGCGGAGGCGGGTATAGTTCAGATACATTAGGGAAGTTGAAAATTGAATGAAACGAGATGGTGTAGGAATAAGAATGATATATTATTAACAGAACTCAGGTAAAATATTCCAGGTAGTAGTGACTAATACGCACAATCTGAGAACAAATAACACACTCACTTAAAAATTATTATAATATATATATATATATATATGTTACCACTAAATTTCAGAAATCGGTTAACCCGCAGATTAACTAGGTAATCTGCACATTAACTATGGTGATGTCAAAGTGTGGAGGATACTGTTCTACTTCTCGAATTACTTGTGTTTGGCATGCACATTACCTAATAGGCAATCGTTTAAAGTGAATAGATTTTTGGTGAAACAACAGCAGCTTTTCTATACGCTTAAGTTGAATATTTGTGCCGACCGGGTGGCGTGGTTGGTTTGTCGCTGGCCATCTGCACCTAAGGTTGCGGGTTCGACTCCGGTCTATGTCGGTGGATTTTATGATGCAGAAAATCGACAGCGGCCATGTCGTATAATTATACGGCATGTAAAAGATCCCTAGAAAGTATATTCTGGCCGGAAAAATTAAATCCTAATACAGGTTCACATCGTCAAGAGCTCAGATGCCTCCCTCTGGGGTGGAAACTGGGCTTCGAAATTACTAACGGCGATTGGTATCCGCCTATATAGTGCCGTAATAAAAACAAATACCAGTTTATGGGGAATGTACTAGGTCTGCAATGGTAAAACTCCAATCGGCAGTCCATTAAAGATAAATAAAAAATAAATATTTGTTTATTTTTGGTATTTCAAGAATCAAGTTAATACAATCGAACAATCAGCACATTAGGTGATATATTCAATCACCAATCAATTCAAAAACAAGAACATAAAATATTAAAACGCTTGAGCATAATATTAATATTAAAGAAATGGATTTGCGAAATATATGATAAAAATTATGCTTAGTCATTAACGCGATCTAAAGTTTGGGGTACACTTCGAATTGTATAGCTATATCGGTACGTGCAGCTGTACTTCGTAATATTGGAACTTTTAACATTAAATTTGTTCACAGAAAATACTGGTCGTCGCTATTAAACTTATTATAAATTAATTCTTCGAATACATTTACTGTCTCTGACACTCTGTTTCTAAATATTTGAAATATATAGTTCTGGAATGAGTCAACGTTGAATCAAAATTACTAATTGGAAGAAAATGACAGAAACAAAATATTGAACTTTAATGATGCGATAACCTCTAATGTGAAGATTACAAAGTTCAAATGCAGAAAACCCTTGTTATCCCTCACTTTAACGGAGCACATCAGTTATCTACAGATAAGGTAGGGGTAACAACACATTAACGTCTTTTGAGCTTTAACATAATATATATGTGTGCGTGTGATCGTCAGGCAATTTTACATCATTAAAACAAAAATATCACAAATATAAAATTGTCATCCTCCTTGATGAAACTAGAATAAAAAGTGTTATTATTTTAATAAACGTATTTAAAATGTTACTGAAAGTGAGAAAAATTCTCATACATAATCTTCGAAACTGAAACTCTAAAACTGGAATTCTGAAAGAAATTTATTATAGTGTTGGAATATTTTAAGGCAGGAGCTAAACTTTCCTTTCCTTGAATAGTTATTATGAAAATAAATACTAGATTTTTTTAAGAAGTTTTAGATTATAAACTTTACGAAATAGTGGTAGAAACATGTGATTTCTTGTGCATAGGATTTTAATGTTATTCATTTAAAAATAATAGTAAAAAATAACACATAAGTTATTGAATATTCTAAGAGAAAGTAATGGCTACAGTTTAGAGGGGATAGCTTTATCAAAAATGGAAGATTGAATCAAAATTGAAATAAGAATTTAACTGCAGTTTATATTTATCATCAAACCAATATTAATTTTCTTAAGGTGACTGGCTGTTTTCGGGTCTGTGTTTTTTAAAAAGTGTACAAATAGGTACAATTTTGATATTTTGCGTCAGTTGAATTAGAAAATGCGTATAAAATTGTTTTAAGAATATTATTACAAGGAAAAAAGTATTTAAATCCAATGTTTATGACAAAAAATCGAGGAAAATTAAATATATTCAAAACGTTTTTCTTTCTTCTGTAATAATAGTATTTTAGTCAAAATATAGCTAGAATATGTACAGGAACCAAACGAGGATTTTTGAAAGGAGTAATCAAGAAGGGGATTTATTCATATTTTAATACATCGGAGAGGAGAATGTTTAAGAAAAATTCTAGTTATTAATTTCCATGAATCGTAACTCTGAAAATAATACGAATTTCTTTAAAAAAATTAGTTCAGCCTTGATATAGAAATCTTAGGTATATATAGGCAAAATAATATTACAATAAAAGCATTTTTCATAAAAGGAGAATTAATGGCTTAAATAATTGCTATTCCTTCCTCATTTTTTGCCAAAATATTGCATTTACCTTTATTTGGTTGCTATTTTAATTAATAAACTTCTGTGGCCTTAAGTGAAGGAAGTCATTAGTTACTTTGATCGAAAATCATAAAGTTGCATAAATAAGATATTTGAGAAAACGTTAGCACTAAGTAACGAATGTAGAATAAAAAGTATTCCGATGATTGAAGTTTTCCATATTGTTTGTAGATCGTTTTCAGTCTTTTCACTGGCATACAGGGACATTGACTATGAATGAATTCGTTGTCAATCTACTAATAAAATGTGACAAGTCTATTTATACCAGTAAACACATAATTGCTATTGGATGGATCAGTGACGTAATGGAGAGTATTAGGGCCCCAAGCCCCATCTTACAAAGGGGACGTATTTGATGTCTTTCAGGCTTTGGACCCCCTATAATCCTAGGCTCCTGGCGTTGCAAGCTTTGCAGAGATGTAGTAACCCCACTGGAGTGAATATACAATTCGTCATAACTGCTAGAACAGGCTATTTCGATGGTATTACATTAAGTCTTCGATAAATTTCAAATATCTAAAAAAAATTTTTGTCGGGACTTTATCGCGTCTTCTATTAAAACCTCTTGGTAAATATCTTGGGTCAGAATGGCAATTCTTTCCAACCAACTCAAGAACAGTACGCGATTATGCAGATTAGGAATTGTGTATGTATTGGAGCTTTAGTATTAGCGTGAAGTTCTAATGAGGAGGTCTAATAGTGCTAGCTAAGTTCAAAGAAGTAGAAATCAAAGTGAGTTCAAAGCCAGAGGATCGTCCATTTGCCGGTGCAAGTTGGACCAAGGATTGTATTGACGATGTAAGAACTGGTAGCTGTTCGCCGTGGATTATCAGTAAGACAGATTAGATTAAACTTTAATATTAGAGCGGATTCTAGAAAAGCCAGGGAATCACATCTATAAATATAGATTCGGTGGTTTATTGCGTTGTTTGTCAGAATTACAGTTTATGCCTCATCACTCCTGATCATAAGCCTCCTAGACTTGTGTTACTTTGCTGAATATAAATTGAGATGTAAATAAACTAATTTTAGTATGGAATCTCTGAGAGGGGTCAGTCTTTTATCCCCTCAAACTTAGGTCGCGTGGATGATGTAGATATGATATCCACAGCCCGTGGTCTATCACAGTTTCTTGTCGTTGGCTCATAAAATAATCTGTACTTATAAAATAATCTAATATTATGTGTGGTTGGATGTCTAAACCATCATTTAATTCCGGATGCTCTTTTTTTTAACTGACCCATTGATACTTGTGTGTGTGTGATCCTAGAATATTTAAAATTAATTTCAAAATATCAGTTCATTAAATTTAAGTGGACAAGCTACGATTAATAAAAGAAATTCTTTGAATGAATGCCTTGTACAATTGTTTTGCATGCAACGTGTATATGTATTACGTAAGGCAGTTTTGGGGCTCAAATGCTACAAAAGGCTGAACATTTAATTGTTTAAGGAAAAATCTAAAGAATTATGAAGGGATTTTAAATTGCTATCTTCCTACAATAATTAACATTATACATGAAACATGATTTTTACATTCTTCAATGTGTGTGTTGAAAAAGTTTATATGGGTTTTCTGCTAACATGCTTCATATTTGTAAAATATATTTTTTTCATGCAAGGTTATTGAAAATTCCTTAAAAAATTTTTAAATTACAAGTTCAACTATTTTTTCAAATAAGTTTCAATTTCATTTAAAAATGCATCTCAACTTTTATTTCTTGTACTAATAGAAATAGTTAGAAAACATATCAAAGCATTTAACCCAATAGAAAGAAAACGGCCTTAGCTTTTTCAATGAAGATAAAGTCGTTACTTTTCTTTATGAGGTAAATCATTTTATGTTCGGAACCCCGTGATTTTGAAAAAGCGTATAAATGGATAATATTTATGATATTTAGTGTCAGTTAGATTTGAAAATAAATAAAAATTGTTTTAAGAATATTATTACGATAAAAAATTATTTAAGTACAATATTTCGACAAAAAATGAACATAGAATGACCCATTTTCAAAATATTCTCCTTTTGTGAAAAATACTTCTATTATAATAATATTTTGCCTGCCTATAGCTCAAAACTCTGTACAGAGGCTCAACTAGAATTTTTAAAACAAATAACTTAGAAGTGGGTTTATCCATGTTTTAAGACAACAGAGGTGAGAAATTTTAAGAAAAAAACGCCGATAATTATTCCAATTGGTTGTGACTGAAAATAATGTGAATTTTTCAAAAACCATAGCTCAGACTCTTTGAAGAATCTTTACACTTTATATAAGCAAAATATTATAATTTTAGAAGCCTTTTTATAAAGGAGAACATTTTAAAGTTTTTTACCAAAATATTTTATTTAAATATTTTTTTTTTTTGTCAAAATGTCCTTTAAATATCTTTATAAATGTATTCTAATCTAAGTGACACTAAATATCATGAACATTATCCAGTTATACACTTTTTTTAAATCACGCGGTTCCAAACGTAGTCAGATACCTTAAATTTTTATTTGTCACTGGAATATGAGAATAAAAACGGACGTAAAATATCTCATAACTCTGATTTTTTTTAATTTAGAGCCTTCTTATTTCGTGAGATTATGCAAAATTATATAAGAAAGAAAAATTTAATTTTTATGTTGTACCGATTTTTATCAATCGAATCGTACTATGTCGCATTAGTAGGTGTTTTAAGATTACATTTGATTTGTATTTAAGTATTATAAAAAAAAAAACTGTATAAAACAGTGATTGATAAATCTAATGGTTAAAACACTTCTACTATTATACAGAACATGCACACAAAATTTCAGCAAATTATTTTTTTAATATTTTTGAGCAACTACTATCCCTGATTGAACTTTTCGAAAAAAAAAGACATTTCGAGTAAAACGCATTTTAAAGTTTGACATCTTATGTAAAGTTATGGCATCTTCTTTTACTAAAATACTCGTAGTTTTCGTTCTAGTGAACGGCAAATAAAAAACTTGGTATTTTTATAAAGCTATTAAGATGACCTATAAAATAAAATCATAGAAAATATTTGTCATTTTAAAAAAAATCATGATTTTAGGGTATTCGGATACCTTAATTTGTACTTGTGTGTTGTAAATGTTTATTAATATTGAAATGTTATCGAAAGCTTAATTTTACAGCAAAATACATTGAGAAAATTTTCTTAGGATTTTTCAAAAAAGCTCTAAAAACATAATTTAATATCCAAAAAAATGGGAATTCTTTACAAAGACATAAAAAAAATAATGAATCGTATGACGTATTATAGTTCTTTTTGTATGATCAATTGTGCCAAAGAAATCTGGTGCTTAAACCTGGTTATCCTCAATCCGCCTGGGGAGTGCTTCAAGTCACAGTGTCACGAAAAAAAAACACTCTCCTCTTCTTTTCCCTGAAATGGACATTCCTAATTTTTTTCCCTGACGCTGAGCATCATCGAGAGCTCCTTAGATACTTTGTCATTGTGGGAAATTAATATATTTCTTAGATTTACCTTACTTTCGTATAGTATGAGTGGGTTTCTTTGTTAGATAATAAATTAAGGTGACTGCCTACCTTGAAAATGCCGTTTTGTTATAGTTGTCGTTTTGTTATAAATGTCTTATAGTTGGAACATTTTTCTTTCCAAAACAATTTTTCTTTTTCTTTTACGCGAAATAGAAATAAAGTTATAATGACATCCCTCTATGCAAAAGGACGGTAAGATAAAACTTTAAATGAGTTTTTATCAAAATTAAGTTTTTGAAAGAAACTCTTTACCAGATATATGATATCTTAAGAATCAAACCAGATAACGTTCTGAAATTTTGTGGGAATATTTATTATAATATTTTTCTTAAAGTGGCCCATAAGGTTTCTTGTTCGTTAAATATTTTAAAATTTAGGCTAGTTTTTATAAGGAAAAATTTAAAAAAAAATCAGAATTTTCATATTATTATGTATAATTGTCTGTAATGTTTTCGTATCTTAATATTTCTCTTAGATTTTGGTCCATTTTGAAGAGCACCATAAGATGTATGTTGCGTATGAAGAAAATTATGATAATTGTATTAGAAATTTTTATACAATGTTAACCGTTTTATTAAAAATTTGGTAAAATTTCCTTGAAAACAACCCATTTTTCTAAAAGTGCAAAATTTATTTAAAATTTTTTATGTATTTACTTTTTTTTTCTTCCTAAAAACACTCAATGTGTTTCAAAAATTTGTTTTTATAAAAAAAAAAATTGGGCCCGAAAGTAGGCATTCGCTTTAAGCTAAATAAGTTTAGCGTTTTGAGCCAAAAGTCTTTATTACTTAACATTTAAGCTTAAAAAAAGTAATACGAAAACAAATTAAGTCAATTCCTACGTAGATCAACAAGGAAAAATTTAATTTTAGTTACTTTTTATTAAATAATTACAAATTATTTGATAAAAAGTAACTAAAATGAAATTGCTATAGAAATCACTATATATTTTTGGCAATTAAGTTTTACTAATTATCATTAAAGTAACGTATTGTAATCCAAACACTCGTGTATTTAAAAGTTCAGTTCAACTGAATGCTTTAAAACGTGAGAAAAAAATATTTTAAACTTTTGACCCAATTTGCTAAAAATGAAGCCAACGTGGATGTACCTGTAATCCTTTAAATAATTAGTTTCATTTAATTGATTTTAATTAATTGTAATTTATTTATCATATTGACACCCAAAACAATAGTGTATAGAAAATTTAAGCTCAAATGAGCGTTATAAAATGGGCGGAAAAAACATTGTGCATCACAAGTGGCCAAAAGGGTTGCTAAGTCACCAAAAATAATGCCAACGAGGCTGTATTTGTTCCTTGAATAATTAGTTTTTAATCATTTAATTTTTATTAATTATAATAAAGTTATTGTATTGTCATCCAAAATAATCGTGTAAATAAAATTTCAGCTCAATGGAGCGCTTTAAAATGTATTTTATTAACGATTGAAATTTTGAACAATTTGGATATATAAATATATAGAGAGTGTGAACTAATAGCAGGAATTGAAAAACGTTCACAAAATAACGCGTCAGATCCTGTTTTAGCCCAACTTGCGTTATTGATGTTTTTGTCGTGAACCTGGGTAACAAATTCACCACACACCCACAAGCAATGTAATCTTTTTTTTAACTGTTAAACAAGGGATAGTTATTATCTGGTATTAATAGCTACAGTTCAATGTTTTCTGTTCGGTAATCCTATTATATGTATGTGAATATTGAGCCATTTGCATATTTTCCATTTTTCACTGCTTATTCTTTGCATTATGTGAATACTGATTATTCTTTAAAATGAGTAGCTCTTTTCACGCTCTAGACTTTGTAAAACAAGCCTTGGTGCTATTTTGGAGCAGAGTGTGAATGTTTTTTTTCGAAAAGGGGGCTATTAGAGAGTTTAATAAAAAAGTAACTATTTTATTGAAATTAACACCCACAAATTTCATGTATAGATGAAGAAATCATTCGAGATTGAAAGCCTGAAGAACATCCATAACACATTACAATCATATAAATAGAGTGGATCGATTTATACTAGCAATGTATACTGTTTTAATCAATGCAAGAATTAAAAAAAAATATCTCAACTCATTGTTCTCTGGTAAGTGACGCTTACTGCGGGGTGCCGTGGGGTCTGCGTTCGAATCCTGGGTAAGACATGGATGTTTGTGTTGTAATCGTTCTCTTCTTTGTGATGTGTGCTTCACTCATACTTCTATGTAAGCCCCCGTGTGATAATTTGTGGTTCACGGGGTTATAAATGTTCTCAATAAAAAAATAATAATAAAAGAAACTCATCTTTCAATACATTCAGCCAGACCTTCATTAATAAGTGCTCCAGATTTATGACATTTGAGAGCTTTTGAATTTAATTATCTTATGTCGTTACTTATGCCATCTGATAGACAGTAACATCAGATTAAGGAACGTGAAATTGATAGTGGCAAAGGGCTACATTTTCGTCTGCCGTTATCCGTAGCTTTAAGCACCATTCATGTTACAATGTGATTTAGCTCGATTTCACCCCAATTTTAAGGGAGAACACCCTGTGAACTTATTCTTTACATGTTTGATTTGCGGAATGTTTGCGGACCTCGCAAGAAAAGGGTGAGTATCGACAGCATTGGGGTACACTTGTTCATATTCCTGACATTATTTTGGAAAAAAATCCTAGATGTCAGGTCATGAAGGACATCATAATCAATATCAGGATTTCATGAATATATCATTAATCTATTTAACTTGTGCGTAGAGGGTCTATAGGCAAATTGATAATGTAAAAGATAACATTCTATTAAAAGTCATCAGGGACAACTACTAATGTTTCTGTAAAACTAATTTTAGTTTACTGTCCTATAATACTGTCCTCATATGAATTCGAAAATCATCTGTCGTAATACTCGTGAGTGAAATTCCTCGCTGAACATGATGCGATGCCACTCTCCTAGTAGCCATTACTATTTATACATTTCTTTCGTACATAAAATCAAAGAAAATATCCGAACACGTTCGAAGGACCTTTTGACAAAATAACATTTAAATATTATAAATGCTTTTTTGGGACTCAATACCAATAAAAACTACTATTTAACTAACAATATTTGAATTAAATTTCCTGAATTTTACAAAAATCACAATTATAAGGGAAATTTTAGCAATATTTTTGAAAACCTTCAAAGCAGTTACAGAAAAAAAGTAATAAACATATATTTGTAAAAGTATTACTAAAATAAATGAGATGCTTTTATCTAGAAAATATACTAAAATGTTAATGTTTTATTAAAATTTTAAATCTAATTGAGATAACATTATAAGAAAAGTCACGTTCTTTATGAGACCATTATTTAAATAATAAGCCATAACTTAAAAAGTATTCATACAATAAGAAATATTTTAGTATATTTTCTAACAAAAATCTTAAACATCAAGTTCAAAATGTTTTATAGAATTACATTCGTAATATTGTGAGTCGTCGAACTCGCCCTGATAGATTTTGAACATTTTAATTGCCTACTTCTGGTAGATCAAAGATCCATTTCCAGTTATTCTAACTTTATAAAACTGATTGTAACTTGACCTCTAGATAGTGTAAAAAAACAAAGTATAATTGGATAAGCCAAAAGATAGTTCTATTCAATAAAATATATAGAGAAAAAACAAAAATATCTGTCTTGACCAAATTTGATCATTTTTAACGTGTTCGGATACCTTAATAAAAATTGGTCTGGTGGTGGTTTTCCATTTCTAATTGAGGTTAATCACATTTAAAAATAAAATTTCACATCTAAAGTATTTGTTTATCATATTTCTTCTGATTTTTTTTTATGAAAGAAATATAGGAATAAGTGGTTTTACTACACAACCAGCATCTCCGAAAGGGTTAAAAAACCTTCGATATTAGCAAAAGGAAAACACGCACATGAGAAACCTGTATAACTGTTGTATATAATTATGTGTACTTTTTTTGGACAAAGATCTTTTAAATTACTCTGAAAGCCTTCTAGCAACTTTTTTTCGAGCAATCATTAGACGCGACTTCTTGGTTAAGGATTTTAAAATACATCGTCCACGAAAAATAAAACCTGGGATAGAAATTATAAATTATGTTTCCGGCTGATAAATCAATAAATCACTCAATAAATTCTAGACAATATACTTTTTGATACATTATTTAAATACTCACTTTCTTAAGTGCTTGCTTGCCGAATCATTTTAAATCAAAGTGTTATTTCCTAAGCACAATCAACAAAAATGATTGATTAACTAAATAGCTGCCATATCACGTTCAAAAACAAGAGTAAGGCTCGATTATGACTAATGACTCGAATTTTGAATTTTTTACACCTGACTCTTCGTGAATGACATACATATTACACTTTCAGTTCCACTCAAACAAATCATAAATCATTCTTTTAAGTAATTACTTAGTTCTAAACAGCGAATGCCAATAGTTTGTGACAAGTAATTTATGAGCTTAACTATTTATGTAATTGACTTTATCTGTTAAGGAGAGGGGCTTCATGCTGAATTAAAATTAAAGTTCTAATACGTAGATCTAATAATGAAAACGTATGCGTCGAAAAAATACTCCAAAAAAAGCACAAAGTATCTCAATTTATGTCTGAGTTCCGTTTCTAGTAAGATATAAGTTGAATTGTTGGCAAGAGGGATATATATAGTTTCAGAATCATTTTCTTCGAAACAGGTTATTAAAATTATGCATAAAAGAAACAAGACATTAAAAAAATATGCAATTTAAATGAAAATATTTTCAAATAAATCTATATATACTACCTATTTATACAATGGTGGCCAAAACTGTAGACACTTTTGAAAATTTTTATTTATTTTTTTATTTATTTAATTTATATGCTTATAAAAAATGTTGCGTTTCACAAAATGAAGTTGTATACATCATTATAAATAAAATTTAATCCTGAATTCAATACCAAAAACCAAAACTCAAATACAATCCTTCACAAGCAAATATATGCAACCAGAAAAAAACGAGCTACTATCATGTAACTTAACATATATATAGTGTTTTTAGAGATAAATATATAAATTATTACATATCCGAAAAAACAGTATTTCATTTAGAAGATACAACATGAAAAAGACTACAAACCATCTTTAGTAAATCCAGCTGTGCCAGCTCTACAAGCCGAAGCACAGCATGACATTGAATCAATGAGGTCACCTAGGCCATCTTGCCTTAACCTTTGCAACTGCGCAGTTAATTCACCAGTAAAAAATGAATGAAGCATTGTTAGGAAAGATATCCTTGTTAGAATATATAAGTTTAGCTTCTAGAATAATGTCAATGTATTTTCTGGCATTCAGCGTTCCATCGATGACATAAAGGTGACCAAATACCATCTGCTGACAGGCATGACCAAATCTTAACACAGGGTACTTCACACTTTCTTAAATTCATTCAGAATGCAACTTGTGATGGATCTATACGTGTTTTTCCGACTAAACTTCTTGGGAAATCTTTGGGATATCCATTCGCGTTATCACACAACCAACCCTTCTGAAGAAGAGGTTCGTGATATTTAGGAGGACTTGGTACCCCCAAAATGACCGAACTATCGTTTTTTTATTTTTATTTAATCTGATTCTTTGCATTATTATCTTTCGATAGATATATCATTTGTGCAAGTCGGAAAGATAGAAGTTGAAAAAAACTTCATTTGAAAATAAATTAGACAATTTGGCCACGTCCCCTTTTTAGAAAAAGAAGCTAAATGATAAAAAAAATATATTTTATAAAGAGAAATAATTCTAAAAGAAGAATGTGCAATATATAAAGCAGAATATTTTCGAGGCAACGTAACGTAATTTTTCTTCTTTGTGAAATTCATGTAAAATTTTTGAAATAAGGCATTTTATATTAATAATTTCATACTTTAAGTTCTTATTCCTGATATGTTTTCATACAAATGTAATACTTCAATATTTTGTGAAGAAAAAAACTAAACTTTCTGTCGTGACAGAAAAAAAAAATTTTTTAACATTTTTCTTGAATTTTCTTGTGCAATTAATACTTTCTTAAAATTGATCATTTATAAAAATGTATGGGTTGAAAAAATACAAAAATGCAATTTTTTTCAAGGAAAATATATAACTAATATCTTAAAGTTATATTTGAAGTTTATTTAAGCTAATTTATAATTTTTTTTCAGAGTTATTAACTTTAAAGTGGCTTTTCTCAGTTTGTGTTTTTCGAAACATTAGTGCATTCAAAATGCTACACCTTCCACAATTATTTACCAATCACTTCCATTTTTTGCTGTGTGTTGCATATAAAGCATGTAACAAAATTAAGGATCCATTTTACTGTAACCCGAATACTTTTTTTAAAAAAAATTAAATGTAAGAGATATTGTCTTTTTCGTTGATTTTAGCATGTACATCAACATTTTATTTTTTTGTTCAAAAACAAATTAAGTTATTGTAAAATCAATTTCTAAAGTTGTTCATAACATCCATAAGAATATTACAAAAAAATTAAAATTAAAAAATTAATAATTACACAAAATGTGTAGTATTTTAAAATTTTCCAAATTTTCTCCAAAAAATTTAATTTTTAGAATTGTGTGAATAATATGTGAAAAATTTCATCTTTTATCATTTTCTGGAATAGAAACACTACATAAAATGTCAAAATATAATTTTTAAATACATAAAAAAAGAAACTAGAGCTCAAAGGGTACCAACTCCTCTTAAGTTAACTTATTTTAAGTAGACGAGATTTTCTAGCTTGAGTGAGAGAAGGAGAGAAGATATACTCGAGCCAGGTGAAATTGCTACTGAAGGTATAATATGAGAATTATAGTGATTTGATTCTTATTAGGAGGAACTTTAAAGGGACGATTAATCACTAGTGTTGATATGATATTAGATTAAATCGGGTGATAGTTTTGATCCTTTATTAAGGTAAGGATCAAGTTTGATAGTCTCATAAGCTTTAACGTTTTGTCTGTCGTTGTTCCACTTTCACGGTTAACACTGAGTCCTTCTTTTGCCATTATTAGTTGATATTGTGTATGTTCTTCTTTGTGTGGAAATAAATAGATTAATCGGATCATGTTCAGTGTTTCTTCCCTTCCTCCCCACACGTCTAGGTGCCTAAGACAGAAATGCGAACTTCTTACCAGCTCTTCTCTTATTCTGTGGCATACATATTTTCACTCATCATTAACCAAAATACTGATGTTTTTGTTCCTTTGTACTGATGTTTTTGTTTCTCTGTATGACCTGTGACTACTGAACATGTCCAATTAATGTGTTTCTTTGTCCACGGTATTTTCTTTTGCTCTGTGGTAAATTGAAATAAGGGCTTTTTTTCGGGGAATTCTATATCACAGTCCAACATCTATTAATCATCTGATTGTTCTTTAACTGACAAAAACATCACCATCACTAAGATCATTTCTGACGGTTGTTCTTGACAATCTTCCATTTTGAAGACAGTCTTTTTGTTCTTCTGTCATGAACAAATTTGGTGCTCCTTCTAGTGCTTATTCCTGCTTTAATTCTTATCGAATTTTTCTCCTAATATCGTAAGCGAAACTTTCGAACTCCAGTTAGGGTCACTGAACCACCCATCTGTCTTGCAATTTGAGCATCGAAAGGACCACTTTCAAGTAACGAAATAATATAACATCTCTTTCCAGGTGTAGTCTGTTCTTTTGTTTCATGCCATTGCTTCCTTACTAGATGTTATTATCGTCCTGGCCAAGAAATTGCCTTGACCTCAGTCCTATCAAAAATTTGTGACACCGTTTGAAAACTGTTGCCTAAATAAGGTTCCCATCAAAGAAAAGAGAGCTAATTGGAATTATAATTTTTTCATGGCATCTTGTAATAATGAAAGAAGAACTTAAATCTCTCTTTCGTCAGCTCAATGAAACATCGATGTGAAGCTGTATTAAAAATGCAGGCTACCGTACTAAGTACTTATAATTCATTGCAAAAATCAATGTCTAAAGTATATCGATAATATTTTCAGCGTTATTTTTTGTATTAAAATAAGTTTTTGTAATAAATTCCATTTAGAAATATATGTAGGACTTTGCATTTTGTGGAACGTAATATTTTCTATAAGCATATCTATTTAAAAAACATAATTTTTTCAAAAGTCTACCCACAATTTTAACCACCACTGTGTACATGAAGCGACTCTCTCATCGCAATATCTACAGAACTATTAGACCTAGAGACTTGAAACTTGGCAGTCATATTCCTTTTGTTATGTAGCGATACCCTAAGAGCGGGTTTTGCAAAAGTCGGCCACTAAGGGTTGTTGTAGGAACATTAAAGATGAAAACTTGAAATTTGGCGGGCATGTTTTTTTAGTTGTTGTTAAGAGATCTGCTAAGAAGCAGTTTTTAAGAAAATGGCACTTAAGGTGGTTACTGAAGCTTTGAAGATACTTCGGTTTTAGAAGCTCGTGTCCTGTCATTTTTAAATTAAGTGGTGAAATCTATAGGAATGTCGTTCAATACATGAAAAGCTTAATGGTAGGTCTAAAAACAATATGCAATCATACAGTATAATGAAAAACTCTGAGAAGGGGGTGGGTAATGGCTTGTACTAAATAAAAAAAACTGTCAGCGACACACAGCCAAAATAAATAACAATTGACTCTGTTAAAATGAATAGCTTTGTTCACTGAGTTCGCTTAATTTAGTTTGATTAATATGTTTCAAATGCTTTTATATGCTTTGGATATATTATAATTTATTCTATTTAATTGTTTCTCTTGCGAATCCAGCAACAAACTTGATTCTATCTTGATCAGTGAAATTACTAGAAAGCAAAAATCTCTTAAAATAAAACTGTTTGATATTAAAGAAAGGATATTAAAGCTATTTAAACACATTCTAATTTAAAATAAATATTGCTATCTAACTAAAAGTAAAGAAAAAAGAAATAAAATTGAACTATTTTAGAATTATTTATATTTATATTTTTTTATATTTCATTTAGAGTATCAAAAAGCAATGTAATCTAATGAAATATTTAAACATGAGATTTTAAATATCATCCACTCTAATATCTGCCCCAATCTTAATTAGAAATACAACTGCGGTTACGTAACACAAAAAAAAGCAATGTCTTGAAAACAGTTATTGGTTTCCTATTCACAAGTTAATCCCGTTGACTTACGTATATATACACAGCCAACATCCAATTATGCAAGGTACCTCCGAGTTATTCATCACAAAGTTGTTTTCCTTAAAGCATGATTTAATAGGAATTCCAATATCGGGTCTGCTGAAGTTTTTGCTTTGAGGAGTCGTTCGTTTAGATATGATGACGTTGTTTGATAAAAGACTGATTCGTTTCATTTTCGTACTTTATGCGAATGATATCGTTCTTCATTTGATTCAACAAGATTAATATTGTCGAAAAATATGGAATCGAAATCGGATTAATTTTAGTAAAAAAACCGAATACTCAAATCAAATTTCAAACATTAAACATCTGGATTTAGATTCTATTTTTTTTATTCATCAACAAAATGAAACTTATTGCCCAAATCAAAACAGAAAGTAATAATATTATTTAATTTATTACCATTCAACAATTTCGCATTTAATTTTTCCGACTATTTTACATTTCGCATTTGTTTTTAGCTTGTTTTTTTCAATGTATTACTTTGATTTAATATATTTTTAAAAAAGCCTACTTTTTAAATATTTTATAATTGTGCTCATATAACTGTTAAAATGTCGTCTGTAAATTAGATAATTTAATCGGAAATACAATTAGTTAAAAGTTATCTGTCTAACGCATGATTTTGCAAAAGCGTAAAAATCAATAAACTACACCTTCTCAAAAAAATAAGCAACAAAAGCGATAAAGAAGACGAACGATTACGGTACGAACTTTGTCTAGTAGGTACAAGTGTATGCGTAACGAATCTTAAATAACTTGAGATATATAATTTAGGATCGAAATTGTTCCGGGTTCAAACCCCGGGCTGGGTAAGATCGACTCAGGCTTTCATCCTTTCAGTTGGTTGATAAAACTTGGGAACTAAATGCTGGAGGTTTTGCGTCAGACTGACCACCTCACTGGAACATCGTCTTATATATCACAGTGCTCAAGGTCACGAAAGCTGAGATTAACACAGAAGGCCTTGCCCCTTTAATGGATGTTATGCCTCTGAGTTTAGTCTAGTTTATTATTTTAGACGCATTCTCCCTAAAAGAAGAATGTTTTGAAATAATGCATTTTTTTCTTTATATTGAACCCTTTCATCGCGAGTCTCACTCGCAGGCCGGAGGGTTTTGTGTAGTTAAGCCTAAATCCATAAAAATACCGAAATAAAAACGCCTTGTTCAATATTGCTTTGTATATTATACGAACGATATATCTAGATATATATTATAAATAATAAAGTTTTTTTGGATGTGTTTGGTCGTCCTTCACGCAAAAACAACTGAATGGATTTTAATGAATCATTACCGTAATATAGCTTATACATCAGAATAACACATAGGCTAAAATTTATAGCATAGGCTATAATTTATAAACATGTTGTGTGAAGTGTCCCAAATATAACGATATTTGTCAAGTAAGTAGGAAAAATTTCAACCATCTGCAAGCAATTCTGGCGTGTGCTGCAAAAAGAACACAACAGCATATATGTATCTTTTATTTGTGAAGAGACCCTTTTTGTTTTGGCTACACAAGACACTCACTTCTAATTTATTCCTATAATCAGCGTAATTCCTAATTTTTTTTATTTCAGAATAAAACTAAGTTTTGAGGGGAGAGGTTGTTATATAAATCTCTCTTTATTTGAATATTTTTTATGATTTTATTATGCACATTTGGTAGTAAGAAATTGATCTTTTTTTCAAAATAAATACTTTTATCGCTTCTGATACTTTATGTAAATAAACTTTCTCTTTCACTCTACATCATTTGGACAAATTTTCAAAATTTGTTTGTGGTTAGTAGTTAATTATAACGCTATAATTTTAATTGAATACACAGATATTTCATTTTTAAGTATAAAAAGAATTCAAACTCTCTACTGTACTGTATTTTTTGGAGTGAATGAATGAGTGAATATTAGCGTAGCACTGTTCAGCTACACGAGGGATTTTTGCGACGGACCACGTAATTTTGAACCATGGTCAAGTGACGTGGACGACACCTGAGCTGGCACCCTCTTCTCCTAACTACCACACCACACCAACTTAGCAGGAATATTCTTTGAAATCCACTCTTCCAAGATATATAGCAGCCCGGGTTCTATGATGTTTATTTTAGCGGGGAAGGCGAATAGTTTTGTAGCAGATATTGCGTTTTCTGCTGACGGCATTTTCAGTGGATTGCAAAGATTATCCTTTTTGTCCCGAAAAAATAGTTAATTTCAGAATTTAAGTGTCTTATGTTTTTGTATGTAAATGAAGACCTTAGAAAACGATTTGACTGTTTATTTTAAATGAACAGTGTATACAATTAATTTTACAGTGGAATATGTTTAATTAATTTATTAGCTCTATCGGAATAAATTTCCCAAAGTGGAGCATTTTAATTATGTATATCCCTTAATTTTCAATGTCGTGATTAAAAAAAATATTGCATGAAAATAACTGCAGTAAATCATAATGCGATAGATAAAGCATTAACGTGCATAGCCCCCCTACACTGGGGGTCTCTTACAAAGCTCTAATAAAGCTCGATATATGAAAGTAGCTAGACATTTGCCAACTTGACTCTATCGTCAACATTTTGCTATGCTTTTCATTGAATAGCCATTATAATTTAATAAATAGCGTTGCTTGCGAATATTACAATTTTAATATAAAATAAATATTACAGAAAGTATTATTAATGTATTACACTTTCATATATAAATTATTTACACTATTTTAAGCGTTTATTGCACAAAACTTTTAACAATATGTTACTTTTGCTGAGCACAGATCAGCTTAGGGAGGTATTTTCAGAAATCGACCCTCAAGAGTGTTACGGGGAGTTAAAAATATAAAAAAATCTTTTTTATCAGTTTTTAGATCTACAGACTTAAAATGTAACAAAGGTATTCTTTTTTCTTCCTTTTTTTTGTTCAGTTGAAATAATCAAAAAGCTTTTTCTTTATTTAATTTGCAATTGACTTAAAATTAACTCATTAAAAAATTTCTTTATCCTTCAATCTGTGTTTTTTAATTTTTCAGTTCACCCTTGCGGAGAACGGGTATACCAGCAAGTGCTTTATATATTTCGTATTAATAGACTTTATTTACTTTAGTCACTCCCTGTTTAAAAACAAGTTTTTAAACATGTCATTGTCAGCATTGTTAAAAGTTTACCATATAAAAAAGTAAGAAAAAAAGACAAATTTTGTCTACCAGATCTAACTATCCATTAAATATTATACTACAAACCCAAATCAAATGCTTTAGCGAAAGTAAATCTTTCATCTTCACTATAAACAAAAACCGCACGTTCATTTCAATAGCAGTCGTAAAGCACTCAATTCGAAAACATTCCTTTCCTCTTATGTTTATAAAACAAAAACCTCGTGTATGGGAGTAATATTTCTCTCATTTCGAGTAGAAGGTCAGATATCCATGTATCTCAAATCTTATAGACATACAATGCGATCTATTGCTAAAACGTTCCAAGTGCCTGGCGCACCGGTGAATCACTCAGCCTCTGACAGTGTTTCGTGCTGGCTCACATTTGAGACGTTCATCCCCATGGGGTTAAAACAGTGCTTCTCAAACTTTCAATTCTTGCGACCCACTCTTCAATCATCATTTTCATCGCACCCCCTCCCTACAATAACCATGTATCGAATTCGATAATACGATACTTTGACGCCAAAACTACCATACGACTTTAACCTCTCCACCGCCGGCGTATATAAACATCTCGCTTAGCCAGTGTGTAAATTGTCCTGGACGTATATATACGTCCTTCCGAAATACGATCTTTTCTGTACACTGCTATCTAAAAAATTATTCCGAAGGCTTTGGAATGAAATGAAAGCACCTTGACAATGTTTGCGAAGGATTTACTTATTCCAGAGGAATTCTTATTTATTTCCTCCCCCCCTCCCTCAAATACACCACATACTCGTGCAAAAGGGGGGCATTGGGGAGGGAATCGCGTACCTTTTATTCCACAGTTAAGGGGTTAATTAGAAACAGTACCAATTATCAAGGTAGGTGTTAATTTTTGCATATAAATTTATATATGACAAGCCTGTGAGGTCATTAATGATTATTAAACTTGTTCTTAACTCTTAGTATTGTTAAATTAATTATAAAGTGCATTGTTCAGTAGTGATATATTTATAAGTATATTACATCAATGTAAATTATGTCATTATGCCAGAATGTATTTTGTCTGTTTATTTTCAATAAATTAATAATTTTTTTTTAAAAAAATTGTCTTTTGTTTTTTATTTTTCAATATGCTCGCACGACCTCCCTAGATTTATCCCACCCCGCTAGGAGGACGTGCCCCGTAGTTTGAGAAGCACTGGGTTAAAAAAACTTTGCATTTATACATTTTCTTCTCGTAAAAGCCTTTCTTAAAACAATTTTCGTTGAATATTCTAATTAGAGTGAAAAAAGAAATTTATTTATACGTTTTTGAAACTCGCGATTCCTCACCTAGTCCGTCCCACGTCGTAATTATTCCGCTGTAACATTTATGATTTCAATACATTGGGTAAAATGAAGGCTTGCAAATAAATTTACAAATTTTCAAAATTAGACCAATGTGTGCGGACGAGTTCTCATTATGTGAGAAAGATTTAATAAAAACATTTAAATTTATATTTAATGACAAAGAAAACTTATTGCTATTTTTGGCATGAAATAATTTCCCATTTCTTTCAAAATGAGATCATCTATTGCTTATTGATTATGGTCAGGAGTTCAAGCCCTATAACCTCTAAAGTTGTGCCGTGTAGAGAAACAGAAGCAGGATAAATCCGTCGAAGCTCTAAGTCCTTCGTTGACGTGGTATGGTAGTGTGGAGGCAGATTACCATTAGGTGTCATCCTCGTCACTTGACCGTGGTTCAAAATTTTGAGGTTGGTCGCCAAGAGCTCTCGTGGTTTTTTTGCAGTGTGTAACGGCGTGGCACATAGTACACTAGGAGGCTTGACACATAGCACACGATAGACTAAAAAGAGGGCGCTGCTGTGAACTGTTTTGGCCTTTGAGCGGGAAGGAGAGAAGAAGAAGAGTCTCGAACGTAAGATGGACGAAGCTGCTTGTAATTTCCGTTGTGAAATTTAATTGTAAATGAAATTATTAATATAGTGATGTGTTTTGAAAGAAATAATAAAAACGGCAAATCCGGTTAATTACAGCTTATTAATTCACCCACAAGACGATCTTACAAGTGGGACGTTAACGTACACTCACTTAAATTGAGATTTAAATATAGAGAACAGTTTAATAAAATATTGAATTATCCAAACGATAAATCTACTGCTTTATTCTAAATATATTCCTTCTTCTCTCTGTTTCATTTTAAAGAATCTCCAAAGGAATGGTTTAAATAGAATTATTTTACTTCTAATACAACTTTTCTCACGAGTGCTCACTGTGACATTTTTTTTTTCTTTGTACTTTCCGGAATAAAAATTCACTAGCTCGTGAATGATTCCAGCATTATTTCTTTTTTTATGCAGGAACCACTATCTTCCACTCAAACATCATTTCTTATTGACGCAGATTTACTTGGTCATTTTATCCACTTTTCTTGATTCATTAGTTAATTGCAATCCCAATATCATGTTAGTTAAGGTTTTAAATAAATGCTTAGACTTATATATATATATTTTCATTTGTGTTTTAAGTAATGTTCGTTGTTTGACCCAATGGGAGATTCTATGTTTAATTTTAAGTAATTTTATTTTATTTTAATCTAACAATGTTCAATATCTTAAATATATGAATAGTTTTTTTTTGTACACTGCTGTTTGTAAAAAAATGTAACATCATGGAGGAATCATCAGATTTAATGGAACTTTTTGAAGCAAATATCAATTATAGGATACTACGTAAAATAGTAAAGTTTTGGAGCCAACGCGCTTGCTTCGTGTACGCAGCGTCCTCTGAACTGATGCTTTTCGGGACACTGTAGCGGGACGTTGAAAATAGTTAATGATTATTTGTTAGTGGCGAACGATTAGAGATCAAACTATGCCTCCGCGACGAAATAAGGAGAAATTTCAACAACTTACGTTGTTTGAACGGGGAAGGATTATCGGCCGTCGAGAAGGAGGATTTTCCTACCGCGCAATAGGAGCTCGTGGACAGCGGAAAAGTTCCACAGTGATGTGGGTTTTGAAGCAGTGGACTGACGAGCACCGAACAACTCTTTAAACTGGCAGTGGACGACGGAAGGAGACGTCAGTACGCGAAGATAAACATTTGTTTTGAATTTTGTTAAAGGACCATACAACTTCCTTCAAGCAGATGGCAGCACGTTGGTATACTGCTACAATTATACTGATGTCGGTGTCGTCAATTTACCGACGTCTGATGCACCATGGATCGCGTGCAAGGGTGCCTTTGTACAGGATCCCCTTCACGGCAAACCCTCGAAAGTGGCATCTGCAATAGGTTCAAGAGCTTGGCAAACTGATTGAAACCAAGTTATCTTTTCAGATAAATCACGCTTCAATTTATGGAACGCTATGCCTAATACAAGTCTTTTGTGCATTAAATTTCTTTTAATTCTGATGATTGCTTTATGGTGTTGTGTGCAGAGTGCTTACAGTTACCAAACGACATAGTAACTCACACCCGGAGTTTGGGGTGCAATTTCGTTTAGTGGACGATCCAATTTGTTGTGAATTGAGGGTAATCTCAATAGCAACAAATACGTCCGTGAAGTACTACAGCCCGAAGTCGTTCCTTTCCTTCAAAGAATCCCTGGAGCTATCTTTCAGCTGGATAATGCTCGCGCACATCTTGCAAACACTGTTCGAGACTTCTGTTCTAGCCCAACACATTTTGTTTCTTTAGACGGGGTATCATCTCTTCATCCACGCGACCTAGATTTGTAGGAATAAATAATTGATCACCCAAACTCTCCATAATAAATATAATTTATTATTGTCTAAATATATTGATCGACACACCACAAGTCTTACTTAGTTTCCGGTTCTATAGATGATAACTAATGATAATGATTAAAATCACTATTAACATTGAACTTAGATTCAAACATCAGGAGTGATACCGCGTAATTCTAATTCTAAGTAAATAGCGCGTGGAATCCTAAACACTAACTTTATGAAAATCTATCCTGAGAATCTTTATCTGCCTTAGATTCTTTAACACGTTAAAGTTCGTTCTATAATTACATTCCAATATTTAATGGCTTATTAATATCTCACGGTGATCAACATCTGGCTTTCTGTCTCCTTCTATTCTATCCTTCTACTATTATTTTTTCATTCTACTACTATCCGACTATCTTACTCTTCTCCAATATTCTACTAACACGTGAATGCTAAAGCTCCAATATATATCTATTAAGTAATCTGCATACCGCGGTTTCTTCTTGAGAGGATTGGATTGAAATAATGCCATTCTGGCCCCAAAGATTCTCCAACAGGATTAGTAAGAAAATCCGATAAAGCCCCGTCACACAGGATACAGCAGTAAAGTTCGCAAAACAAGTTTCAGAAGGTTTTTACAACTTCTACAACACTCAGACACAACTGTCAATGTCCGAAAATACAGGTACATAAGATTAAAGATTATCCACAAGCAACCTCTCTGTCATAGATAAGTGAACATTTTAACTGCTGAAACAAAACTCACCCATTTCGTACGAACAACCAATTTTATAGTGTGAGTGGCTACCTTACAGTGCTTTCTCTAAAACTCTGCTTACGTCACAAGTCATGACTTCATAGACTTTCTCGGCAATTTCGAGAAACTTCCATATAGTCATCAATTCATCAAGAATGATCACCGTTGCCAAATTTGATCACCAAAAATGATGCCAACTTGGCTGCATCTTCAATATTTCACCAAGCTCCCATTGAAACGCTATTATAATGTAAGGAATGGTGTTGCTTGTGAATATTATAGTTTTTTTTCATAAAATAAACGGAACAAGAAGAAATATTACCTTAGTAAACATGAAGAATAAAATTATATACAACTATTCCATGCTAAAATTAATCATTTCTAAGCAAAAGTCGTAACAATATTAAAGATTCATGAAATTAATATTTTAGAAAAATTATAAGTATCTTATCGTTTTCAAACCATTTTAAGTATCTTGAAATGGCATTTCATAACATCATTTAAAAATTGGCAAGATAAATGATATCAACTTTTTGTTGCTTGAAAAACTCTTTATCTGTTTTAAATAACCAATTATTTTTCGCGAAAACCTATATTGTATTTAGCCAAGCCTTTCGTGATATATATAGAAATGGACGCCCTCGACAACATATGTCAACATCAGAAGGAGATAAATAATAAACTTTGATGGAAAACTACTTTCAAAACTCATCTGATTTTAATAAATACCAAAAATACTTTGGATACAGGGAAACCGGTTTTTCCACCATTGTGAAAATGCATCCATTATATGCATGTCAAAACATCATAAAAATTGTTCTTGATTTTTTCCTTTGAAGAGTCTTTTCATATGTTAGTAAAAAATTGAAACAATTTATTTTTCTTTTAATAAGAAAGTATTTTTTTATTTGCTTTCAAGTTATTTACCTGCGCTTGTAAAATGCTATATCGAAACACGTGTTTTTGATCTTACAAAGAGTAATATTGGAAAAAGTAATTGTTTGAATAATTATTATTTTCGATAAAATTTTGAGATCTGAAGCCATATACTAAATAGAAATGCAAACAAAATAAAGATATTGTAAAAGAAGGCATGCGAAGATGTTAAAAAATTCCATTTTCTTCATCGAAACTGCGATATTAAAAGAGAATTTATTTCACAGTACACACACCACACACACACACATATATATATGTATATATATATATATATATATATATATATATATATATATATATATATATATATAAATTAAAATATTTTCTAAAAATAAATTCTAATGCAGTTTATCAATACTTTCTGACAGTTTATTTATTTAGTTTAGCTTCATAACTTGATAGTCATAAATTACTGAATGTGTAGTTTTTCTTCGTTTAATACATTATTTTAAACACATTGTTATTCAGGATTATGAAAAACATATGGGTGAAAAATAGCTGCATACATTAGATTTTTATTTTCATTTAACAGGCTCGTCTGCATTATTTTCCCGTTACAAAAAAAAAATCAACATTCCTTGAATATTTTTTTACCTCTAATATGCTCAGCATACAGTGGGTTCTCCAAAGCATTTCTCTTTTAAGTTATCCCAATATTTCGAAATGACCCATTTCGTTCAAAGCACACAATTGTGGGTTCTTTTATTTTATTAAATAGATAAATCTTTAGTCTAAAAATATATTGTTACGAATTTTGTGTAAAATAGTGTAAATAATTTGTATTTTGATGCTTTATGTCTTTATCTCTATCTAAATGAGATTTAATTTATGTTAAAATTGTAATATTCACAAGCAACGCTGTCCCTTACGTTATAATGGTAATTCAATGGCTAAATTTTGTCGATAGATCCAAGTCGGCGTCATTTTTGGTGACTATTTTGATGATGGCGATCATGGTGGCGACCCTTTTTGGCGAGTTCGGAACCCTCTAGATTCTTCTAGAAATTAGTAGAGAAATCCACTTAATTCAAGACCTATGACACAAGCGGGTCTTTCTCGAATTATCCGCGATGGATATAAATAGCGAAATCATCGCCGAAAGTCAGTCAGTCTGGTTTTGCCTAGCGATCAGTTAGTATTGCTTTGACTGCTGAAGCGATTAGTGATTACTTCGGCTGTTGAACCAGCAAATGCTTGTGAATAATATTTTATATACCTGTATTTTATAGGCACCTATAATTGTTTCTGAGTGCTGTTGAAGGTGTGAAGATCTTTTGAGATTTATTCTGCAAACATTGCTGCTGAAACCTTTTTTTAAGGGATTGGACTTTTGACAATAAATTATCATCGTTCTTAAAGAACTGTTTTGTTCTTTGCGACTGATTGACATAAAATCCTGGAGCCCCGATCAACTTAAAAATATCATTTTGTATCTACGTTATGTAAAAGCTAAATAACAATAAATTGCATACAATTAGAAAAACCAGAAGTGGGTTTGTAATCTACAAAAAGTGAGCATTGTTAATAATTTAGCATTGGGAGCATTAAGAGAAAAATGTAATAAATTAACATCAGTTAAGGTATTACTAAAATGAAATATACACATTTATCTAAGAAATGTACTATTAAAATCAAAATAGTATAAATATATTTCTAAGCAATTTTTAACCTAATATTTATATTACTTTCTGTGTGGGAAATGTTCTAATATAATTAATTCTTACTGTAAGCCTATTGTTTGAGTAATAGCGTGTTATTTCAATAATAACCTTAAAACTGTGTCATGTTTCATGTAATATTCATGTAAGCTCAGAACTTTTTATATTTAAATAAAACATTGAAATTTTAGTGCATTTCTTAGATAAATTTGTGCAGTTTATTTTGGTAATGCTTCAACTGATGTATACTTATTACATTTTTCTGTAACTAGTTTAAAGAATTTTTGAAATTGCTAAAAACTCACTAATAACAGTGATTTTTGTAAAATTTAGATAATTTATTTTAAACATTGATGTGCGTGGGGCGGGGGGGTAAAAGTTATATTTTGACATCAATCCTTAAAAATTAGGTATAATGTTTTAGTGTGTAAATCTTCAAAAAACACTCTGAAAGTATTTGGAAGTATACCCCCCCTAGTTCATTCTCTTAAAATTCATTTTTCACTAATCTCTATTCAACAAATAAGTATGCTAGCAAAATTTCAAGTATGTAGATCTAGTAATGCAAAAAATCGGGAATTTTCCTCCGCAACCTCCCTTGAGAATCTACTTTCACAAAACCCTTTCTTAGTGAATCTCTATTCAAAAAAGGAATCTTGTTTGCTAATTTTACTATGTGTAGATATAAGTCCAAAAATGAATGTTCCTTTTTATCTGTAATTCCCTTTCACCCCACATCATTTTAGAGTAGATTTCCACAAAAAATATTCTTAGTGAATCTCTACTCAACAAAGAAATCATGTATAGCAAATTTCAAGCCTGTAGTTCTCATACCGCGAACCAAAGCAGTCCCTTGATCGCTGATTTCCACGGTACAAGTTCTCATAAGATCTCTACTTAACAAAGGGAAATGCTTGTCTAATTTAAAGGCTATAAGTCAGATCCAGAATATTTGTCTATACCACCCTCACAAATCATCTCGGAAGTAAATTTCTGTAAAAATTGATCTCAGCAAATCTCTGGTCAACAAAAGAAATTTGTTACCAAATTCCAAGTTCTTACACCTTCAGCCACTTTACTGCTCTAGAGATATGATTATAATTTAAAGTATAAGCCTCAATCAGCTTGATTTTCTGAATGACTGAACTTAATTTTCGAAGAAAAACAAAACTACGTATCACGCTTAATTATTACGCAACTAGTGACGGATATATACGCATTCCTTCAAGTAATCCTTTTGGGAAATTTTTGGGCTATCAATTCGCTTTATTCACATCAAACCTTTTGGTAGAAAAGAATTGTGATATTTAAATTAACTTATTATAAATAGGCGAGGTTTTCTAGCTTGTAGAGAGAGTAAGAGATAACATATACTCGAGTCAGGTGTGATTGCTACTGAAGATATAATATTCAAATTATTGTGATTTGATTCTTATTAGAGGAAACTTTAAAGTGACGATTGTTCACTAAGATTGATTGATATTAAGTTAAATCGGATAATAGGTTAGATGCTTTATTAAGGTAAGGATCAAGTTTGATAGTCTCCTAATTGTTCGCCCTTTACCGTCGTTGTCCCACTTTCGCAGTTAACATTGAGACATTCTCTTACTATTATCAGTTGAAGTTCATTGGGTCATGTCGATTGTTTCTCCCCTTCCCCCCCACACACACATCTAGCTGCCCGAGAGAGAGGTTCGAGCCTCTCACAAACTTGTACAATTAAAAATTAAAGATGAAATGCAATGATAGCAGGCAATATTTCAACTTTTTAATGCATTTTTAATCTTGAAGATAAATTACATGAACTTCCAAGACACTCTGGATATTGAACGCAAAATATCCAATAAAGCACAAATAATGCAGTCATTTAACTAATGAAGAATAATGGTTCGCGGTATGGATGATAACTAAAAACACCGAAAGGGGTGTTTATTCTCATGACAAAAAGAAAAATTCAAATTAAGGGACAAGTAAAAGTACCGCATATATATATATATATATATATATATATATATATATATATATATATATATATATATATGCGTTGAAAAGTGCCTGTTGCTGAGATTTTATGGGCAATAAATAAAAAAAAGATGTACATAATGCCTGATACATCTCTCTTCATTTTGAAAGAAAGCTCTTTCGAACTAAAAGATAAATATGAAAATATCGCTATCTGTAAGGGAATCTCAGTGACTATAAAAACGCATCTTGACAATGTAACGTCAATATTTGTGGAAGACCTTCCGGAAACTTTATTTCCTCGAATTCCCCGACGTTGTAAGGTGCCACGGGTTTTTGAGTTTATGCGGGATTTCCAGTTTCTTGTTAGGAGTTTACTTCAGATTTTATGGGCATTGAAGAACGTGATCTGATTGGATGATAAGGAGGGAATCTTTTTCCCAAAAGAGATACCATTCCGTTCGGTGAAACACACACAGTTCTTATTTAAGAGAAGATGAGTCTGTTTAGAAAAACTCAAATTGATCCTCGTTGAGTAGCTGTTTCAGATTTTTAGTTTCTGCAATTTCTTTTGTTAAAATTTTCACAGGAATTGAAGTAATTGAATTAAACTACAGAATGATTTCATATTTTTCATTATATTATCTAAAGCGATTTTAATAAATGCAATGACATTTTCTAATATTTTACAGCAATTTCTGTCAAATTTTCACTGATCATATAATTTAGCAAGTTATACCTGATAATCTATAAAACTATTCAAATGAATTGTTAAAATAAACTTATAATCATATTATTTAAAATGGTACACATAAAGTGTTGGATTACATTTACACACACGCGTAAACGTTTGTCTCCTGTTTTCGTTACTCTTTTTTTGGCGTAACCTCATTTTAAGAGCCGCATTGCCCAATGTTACAGTCTATTTCGAGGATGGTGATTTCTCTAAGTTTTTTCATTTGTTTGAGTTTCGAAAATTGCTGAGATTTAAATTTATATTCGTGTAATTTTTCATATGAAAATGAACTTGGCAATAACGCTGAAAGAGCTGTAGCAATAGAAACTAGTTATCTGTGAAAAATACTACGAGTATTCTAACGATAAAAATTACGGCGGCGTTATTTTGAAAAATTTAAGTCTGGGGTTTTTCTTACAAACGAATAACGTGGAAGATCCAGCCTCTGCGAAAGTAATACTGTGAAAGACATCGTGGAAAATAATCGGATTGTATCTGTTATACTACCAGTACATTGATGAAATGCACGTGGTAATGCTTATACGGAGGAACAGAACCCGTGACTTATAGATCCGAAGCCGGGTAACATGACCACAGACACAGAAGTGATCGCCTCTTCCCGGAGGCTGTTATTGGATTAAGAAGATACCACTATAGTACTCCCCACCAGAGAGACGGTGGACAGGCGAATGAAGGAGATATTTGTTATAGCGAACGCGTGTGAGCTGTGGCGTCAAGTGAGTGTCGATGATTTTGGTTGCCGCGTCAAGGGGCTTAACGATTTTGTTTGCTACGTCAAGTGCATCTGACGACTTTGGTTGCTGTGTCAAATGATTCTGACGACTTTTGTGTTGCTGCGTCAAGTGGATCTGACGATTTTAATTGCTTTTTGCAGCGTAGAGGGCACCACGACAGATCAGAAGGTTTGCGCTTTTCTTATCAGCCAATGTTACCAATGTGGAGAATTTTTATCGGAGGACAGTACCCGTGGCCTATGGATCCAGAAGCCGAACATGACCTCTAGGCAAAAGTGACCACCCCTGTCCGAAGGCTGTTACTGGCTTAGAGATACCCGCTACACATGAAATGCTAAAAATTATAGCCCGTCACTCATTATCAGCATGTCCCCACGACAATGATCGGCCGCATAAATCGTACAAATCAGTTACGAATTGAAATGCATTAAAATATGATTTTTACACAGCACTCGGCTTATTCGGGAATCTTTTGGCTGACCGACTTTCATTTTGTAAACATTTGCATCAACTTTTATGATTTAAACGGTGTGAGGAAAGTGGTGAATCATTCCATATGAGAGTGTATTGGTTCTAAATATTATAATTTCTTCAAAACGGGTATCCATGAATCAAGACCTTATTGAAAAGGTGTATTGCAACCAATCGGTATATTTTTGATTAAATAAACAGCTTTTTTGAAAGTATGTACAGTTTTTATATATCCGTCAATTCATACGCATCAACTTAATATTTATTTCGATTAGCCTATTATTTATATATATATATATATATATATATATATATACTATATATATATAACACATATATATATATATATATATATAAAAGCACTTTTTATTTTCAAAAACGCTTAATTCATTAATATAATGTGAATTTATAGTCATTCTATAAATATAAAATTATCTGTCAGTAATAAGTTCAATGCACGTGTAATGAAACCTTTAAGTTATAGGTATTAATTAAATTATATTATTCATGTTGCATAAACTAAAATTATATTTTTTAAATAGGTTACAGTTCATCCCTTGGTAATTAGGAAGTAATGTGATAAGGATTTAGTTTGGTAATTAATTTGGGAATTAAAAATTAAATATACTGCTGCTATAGAAGAGAGAGAGAGAGAAAGTATTTATGTTAATAAAGTATAAAAATTAAATCATGTTTACATATATGAAATTCAGTGAATTTAATAGTATCTCATTTTTATTTGAGGAGTTTAGTTAAAGAAAGTATAAGCTGTGTTATTACATTTCACTTAAATTATCGGTTATCTATTTTAAATCAAGCAAATTTTGTTGCAATACG